>AYEL01077592.1:0-10972 GCA_000484575.1 Olivierus martensii
AATTCATAAATTATTGTAAAGCTTAAGTAAAATAATAATTTTAATTAAAAAATTTTGTAATTTATTTGAATATTTTTTTTTTAAATTAGTTATGCTTGATTTTATTTTTTATAATTATCATAAAATATAGAAAATAATTTTTTTATTTAATTTTTTTAGCCGAATACCATTCTTTGTATCAAATTTACAAACTTTATTCTCAGCAGAAGTAGATTTTCATTCTGGAAATTTCAAAATAAACTCTCAACTTAGTGAACTTATGGATCAGTTAGCGATAGAAAATCAAAAAGGAGTATATGCAGTTCGTAAACATGAATCACCACTCTCTCAACATTCTGTACAAAAGTAAAATTTTTTTAATATTTAAATAATTGATTCAATATATTTTTGCTGATTTCAAAAATAGTTGAAAAATTTTTAAATTTAGTTTATCTGGTGATAACAGTTTTGAAGATAAAGATCATAGGAATAATGACTCAGTTGGAATTATAAATGGTGAAACTAATACACATGTAAATGAGATGAATAGTAGTAAGTAAATTTATTATTTTTACTTATTTCTAATTCATTAGTTTGTAATTGCTTATTTATATTATTTTTTTAATTCAACATTATTCATTAATTAAAAAGAAGACAAATATTTACAAAATTTAGACAAACATTTGCAAAATTGATAAATTTTATCCTGTTTTCATATCCGAATGAACTTAAAATTATTAAAATTTAGAATGAAAATTAGTAAATTCAACAAAGATTAAATATATTTTGTGTCTCTGTATGATGGTCAAAATAAGATTAATTTTTTTTTTTTATAAATTGCATATAATTTTATCATGCACCATGAGGAAGAATAATTTCTTTATGGTAAAAATTGGTTAATTATGATTATGGTGACATATTTCTTTTTGGAGAAAATAAAGGACAAGTCAGAAATCGTTTCATCATAAGAAAAAGCAGGTTGCATTTATTTGCTTCACTAAAAGTAGAAAGCTTTATAACATTTGAAAAGTAATTTAAATATTTTAAAGAAAACATTCATTTTAATTAGCTCATATTAATTTTTTCGTTTTATTTTCTTTTAAATAAAATGAAATTTAAAGTGAATTCTCAGATATGCTTCACAAGAAATCTATAAAACATAAGGCAAGCAGGATATAAGTATAGAGAAGTACAACTTATAATCAAGAATAGTGATAATTTCTCTTCAGGGAGGAAAACCTACTTCAAAGAGATGGTCAAAGAAGTTTTCTGCAGAATCTACAGAAAAGATGTAATTCCAATTTATCTGTACACCATGCAGCCAGTACTTTTTCTAGCCTGTAGGCAGATGACCTACACTTGTCTACAATCGACTTAATAGTAATTGGATGCTTATGAGTTTTAACATATGCAAAAAGGTAATGATAGGTTGGATTAGAAATCTTCCTGGTTTTCTAGAATGATGGGAAGCCTTTGTCTTGAAAGATCAATCTTCCCAGTTGGTGTAGGAGTGGGATCTTTCAATAGTTCACAAGACTCACTGGAAGTAATAAAGTGCATAATATTTTTTCGTAGTATAATCATCTTTGTTTTATCCTCTCTAGTGCAGGTTAATTCATGACTTTTAAACTATTCCATAGTTCTTGTAAAGAAGAATGTAGTCTATGGTCTTACAGCATGCAGAGATGATTTTACTGTATAAGGTCCCATCTCAAAACTTCTTTTTCAGAATAAAGATAGTTATAACATAGTTAAAAGCAGGAATGATTTTTAGTAAGCTCTGATTAGTCTCTAAAGTGGAAAGGGGACCTGCTGAAAAGGCCTCTTGGGTGTATGATGGCAAATGGAGTCTATTATTGTGGTGAGAATTTTTAGTTTTATTTTCTGTTTCTGTTTGAATATGCTAAATCTAGCCAATATACCTTTAAATAAGTGAATTAGTTTGTGTTTATTAATTTTATTAAAATAATTACCATAATAAAATCCATAATTAATTAAATGTTTGAAACAATGAATATAAACTTTTATAAAACCAAACTTCAAGGGTAATATTTAAATAGAACCTAAACTGTCAAATTAATACTTTTAACAGAAATTTTAATAATTTGGAAAGAATTTATACTAATGTTTGCACCATCTCATAATTAATAAATACATTAATGATTATACTAGAATTACCTTAATTTATCTGGAAAAAAATCTCTCACAGCTCGATATCAAACTGGGGACATTTACTGTCCCAATGACAATAGTCTCATTGATCTAGAGGTTATGACATTGGGACTTTAAATTTCACATTCATAAATACAAATGTTTATAACTGAAGGATCTAGAGGATTCTAATAAATTTCTGTTATAAATACTTTTACAGTTTAATACATAAAAGAATTTTCGTTTATTATGCATGATATTTTCCTTTTTTTAGTAAATTAAGATAAAACAAGCACTTACTAGCAGTTAAGAACAATTTATTTAAAAGTAACAAACACTTTCAGGTATTCATCATCTTCGGGTTGCCAAGAAATTGGAACAAAATGAATTTAAATATCAGAACAATATTAGTCACTATAGCAACAAAAAATTATTATCCAAATAACTAATATAATAAGAATTAGTATTAGGATATGTTTAAAATCATAACATATATAATAAAATAAGGATTAATAATATAATGTATCCAAATTTATGACTAAAAGTCGGAAGTGTTAAATCCAAACAGTTGCATTACTGAGCTGGGCTGGTGGTCTAGGATAATTTATTTTTTCGATATCGTATTTCAGTGCTGGGGAAGACCATGGGCTGATCTTTCATTAAAAGTGTTTTCTGTTTTCTGCCTGGTTTTTATTTCCAGGGATTCTGTAATTAAACTTTGCCTAGGTGTTCAGAGTGGTTTTATAATTCTTACATTATCCCAGTCTATTTGTACATCAGTTTTATAGAATTCCGTGGCTAAAGCAATGGTTAGTCTATCTAAGTATATCTTGCTGTGCTCATTGAGCCTTTGCAAGAGGTTTCTCCTGGTTGCTCCAATATATGCAGCTGATTTTTCATAAATCGTTCTTAACTGCAAGTAAGTGCTTGTTTTGTTGTAATTTAATAAAAACAGACTAAGAAAAAGCAGTTTCCATTCCAGCATGATATTTTACAAAAATTTTTTACATTTTAAAAAGAGAATTGCTATATTTCAATAAATAAAGAATTTACAGTAATTCTGTAACTTACCAGGATGAACTTCAAGCAATTGAATAATTGATGCAAGATACTTATCAATAGATGTTGTTTGCAATGACTTTTCTTCATTTAAAATATCATTTATATATTTTGTAATTAAAACTGAATTTGTCCAATTACTTCTTGTAAGTATTTGTTGTGTGGATACCCCTGCTGCATATGCCAAACAACATCTTGCAAAGTGGATAACCTAAATAAATAGTATATAATTAATAATTTAAAAATGGATGAAACAACATTAATTTGCAGTCATTATTTAAAAGAACATCAATTATCCAAACTAATTGGGACCAAGATTATTTGGTTAATCAAAATTTACAGGTACTCCTCACTTAGGGTGGACAAAGTTCCATTCTCATGACTTGGTTGTAGAACGAATTGATCAGTAAACGAATAACTTGTTTGTATATATTTAGAACAAGTTACTTGCTTAAGTTCTCATGGCTGTAAAGACATTTATATCTTAATTATGCACAAAGTATTTTTCTTCATCAGATTTTTGGAACTACGAGTGTGAGGAATTACATGCAATATAAGTCATAAGTGATGCATATGGGGGCACAAATCAAATTTTCCATTAAAAAAATCGTAAGCTCGGACATAAGTTTGAGCAGTCATTAAACAGGTAGGTTGTTAAGTGAGGAGTCCTGTAATTCAGATAATCAAATATACATGAGAAAATTTTTTTTGTAAATTTGAAAATTTTGAAAAATTTTTTTTGTAAAAACTGACTAATATCTACAATATATACAGGATTATTACTACTTTATTTTAAAATATGAAATATAAAAAATAATTTAAATGCTTTGCAAATAGTAACCAAAATGTCCACACAATAGCTAAAGATAACATTTAATTTTTTACTCAAGTAATGACAAATTAAGATATTTCTATGCTATACTACCTAGAAATAGTTATGATATTTTCAAATAAATAATAGAAAATGAGCAGCAGTAGAAGTAATACTTCAGCATAACAATCAGTGCATTAAAAGAAAATACTGAATTGTTTTGGATGGCAGATCAAAAAAAAATAAATAAAAAATTACAGAGTTTTCTTTTAGTGCATGAATTCAGATAATTGATTTGTTCAAATAATTAACATTCAGATAATTGATGCTCTATTGTATTTACAAAAAACTCTTCAAAAAAATTTGATTAATCTGGACAAGTGATGGAGCATACAAGACATTATAAATTAGCATCATTGTTTTAAACTATATGCAATCTTTTCCCTTTTCAATTTTTAGTTTGATATAATTATTTATCACACATCAATTTCATTTAGCTAGTCTGATAAAGGCATTTAATTAAAACTGTTTTGAGAAAGTTAATTATTAACTGAAATTATAAGCTTCTCTTTTCTTGACATCTGTCTTTCACACTTAGTATCTACATGTAGTCTGTTTTGCTTTGAGAAGGTAGTGGTGTATTTTTGTCACATAATAGCATATCCTTTCACCATTCAATATCAAAGTAGAGTACTGTATAAAATCACACATTTTCAATAATTTATCCACTTTTTTGTGCATAAATAGTTGAATTAAAACATTTTCACTAATTATCCCAATAAATCTGAAGTCTTCATCTTGTTTCTGATATTGTTCTAAATACACTTTATAAAAATTTTTAATTTTATTAGCATTTTTCCATTATTTATTTATTTATTTAAATACTAATATTCATGTGTTCATATCACAAGTTATAATAAAAATACAATTATTGTACTTTTAGTTTTATTTTTATTAATACTTAGGAACTGTTTTATTTCTCTCACCACTGTGGTGAAATGTTAAAAAATTAACAGAATAATATCTAACATCATTTGACTAATTCCATATCAAAAGGGCATTTTGGTCAATGAGGATTATACTTAATGTTTATGGCAAATTTTCGAATAGCATAGACTTTTGTCAACACTCTTCATATGAAAATTGAGGCGGTGGAGTAAACAGTAAAATGTTATTCTTGAGAATGTCATCAGTAAGAGATTGTCGGCATTTATGTCTATCAGTACACAACTTATAGTGGGGCATTCATTACGAGGAAAAAAAGTTGTCTTTTCATGCAAATGGCAGATTTAATAAAATTGTCATATCTACTTAATCTTTCACAACTTTTTGTTTCAAAGACTTGTTTGGTATCAATACTGTGCTCTCACTTATTTACTTCCTGATTCTGTAAACAGTCCTAACTGATTCACCAGTTAAATCCGCTACTGATTCTGTCCAGATTCTGTTCTACCAATCTGTCATAAACATTTAAGTATAATCTGCTCTGTTTGACTATGAAGAATCTTTCCTCTCATATTATTTCTCAGATAAGAATAAGACGCCATCTTACTTTTTGAATAATCTTGAATACAAATATTCTCGATTACAAAATTTTTTTATTTTTAATTTTGTCTTTTTCTACCCTTAGATTTTCTATTATATCGAGTTAAAAATATGAATTACGATTGCAGCAAAGCTTTGAAACTTTATACATGAAAGCATTCTGATCAATATTTCTTCTCACAGACGAACTATAACCACTTCACTCGTGACATCACTGCCTTCTCAAAGTGGAACAGACTATAGTATATATATTTAGATAGCAAAATAAAAAAATGTACCTCAATATAGGTTGCTACATTAAAAGGAAGACACTTGGAACCAACAGTTTTAGATGATGTGTTTGTTCGTTGAGAAATCTAAAAATATTTTATATTAATTAGAAAATACTGTTTTTATATATATTTATTTATAAAGAATAATTAATGCAAGAAATTTTATATATAGAATAAAATTTTAATTACTATAAAAGTCTATTTATATAAAAATTTGAAAAATATATCATGTATAAAAATATTTCTCTTAACACATGAAACAACAATGGATGAAACAACATTAATATATATATATATTAATACTATTATTACATATGTGAGGGTCACGAATTGCTTCCCCTGAACGGAGACGAAGTTGGGAAAATTCCAAGGAGAGTGGGAGTTTGAGCGTAGGACGTCTGTACCTTGTTACTCTCCATCTCGATTTTTTCCGGTCGCGATTAAGAAATTACTATTATTACATATGTGAGGGTCACGAATTGCTTCCCCCGAACGGAGACGAAGTTGGGAAAATTCCAAGGAGAGTGGGAGTTCGAGCGTAGGACGTCTGTACCTTGTTACTCTCCATCTCGATTTTTTCCGGTCGCGATTAAGACAAAATAACAGAAACAAGAGATGTAGAAAGGAATTTAAACGAGAGGGAGAAACCGCTTATTAAAACAAATATATCGAACTACAGCGATATAGCACGTCGTATTTCGATCATCGGGTCGACTCTCACCTCATAACAATAAATTGCAAGGGGATATGAGCAGGTGTTTGATAGATAGATGGCATCTAGCCCAAAGAAAGTTCGAAGAAAATAAACATTTAATTCTCAGCCGGGGAAAAGGGGTCAGAGAAGGTCCCGAGTATTTAAGAGCCTGTGCTACTCCCAATTGGGGCTTGCTTGCTCTAACTCGCTCGCCGACCTCTTCCTCGCTCTACGTTCCTGGATTTTCATTCATCTCAGTTTCAACCCTCGTTTCATTTTCCGACCATCTTCCGATTACTTCGGAGTATCGCCGAGATCGTATCTGGATCCCAATCCCCGTTGAATCTACCAACTCACCGATCAACATCTTACTTCAACCTGTGCGTCGTTCCTTTTTTTTCTATGTACCTTCAGTGTTTGTTCAACAAATTTATATTAAGGACTAAAGACTGGGTAAATGGTGGACTAAAGACTCTCTTTAACATCTGTGTGTGGATCCTTCAACGGACAGCCAACATTATTTTTCATTGTTGTTATCATATTCAAGATAACTCAGGTATTTCTCTCTCATGTTACAGGTTGTTATTTGTGAAACGAAATTCTCTCTAATAAAGGAAATTGTTTTGTTAAACGTCGTCTCTGTTTCATCCACTGACTCCTCTTACCCATCCTTATGCGCGTCTCTCACCGCTCTTTAGGCCAACGCCTGTAAACATCGTCCTCGGGCCCTGCGGGCCTTACAGTGGCTTCTTTTACTGTTGTCTGTGTATTGGACTATTGGTTTATTTACATCCTCGATAGGATATGTTTTCTTCCATACTAATATTTAGCAAATAGAATGAGAAGTGTACTTAACATAAAAATCACAAAGTTGTTCTCAACAGGAATGAGAGAAAAAACTATTTCCACCTCCATTTTCTTTCTAAGTTTTTGCTTTATTTTCTTATTAAAAATTTCCTTTAATTCACACAATAAAAATACAGTAATGATTAATTACTATGTAAATAATAAATAATTATATTTTTGTATTTAACCCTTTTGCTGCCAGCTATTTTTTCAGTTAAACTTAATTTTTGTCAAAATCTTTTGAAGTTTTCAGTATTTATTACATTTTTTGTTCTTTTTTATCAATATAAGCATTTTTTTGAATTTATTTCTTTCATAGCTTTTCATTACATATACGAGATCAGCAAAAAAAAATTTTTTTTATATGTAATTTTAGCCATCCAACAAAATAGTCGATAATTTTAAGTAGTGACAAGTCTTTTGGACAAAATGAGCCATGAGTGAAGAAATTCAGCTGAAATTTTAGAAATTATTGATAAAAAACCACGAATTACATAATATTTGTTGATTGAAGTTATATCATATAATTATTAAAAAATTACACAAATTCATTGAAGTATTTTTATTATTATTTTATATTTATTAATTTGTTTTTACTTCATTTATACAATTTTTAGCATTTCTTTTTATTAATTTCTTTTATTTATATGAAAAAATCCTAACATATACAAAAATGGCCTCATTTGGTAAATAAAGAGCTATAATATATTTTCTATTCCTGTAATTGAACTGCATTTGGTGTATTTCAACTCCGGACCCAATGCCACTTATGTGTAAAATAGGCTTGGCTACAATTTAAATTCTTACGAAAGGAGTGGCTTCTGTAAATGCAACTCCGGACCCAATGCCACTTATTCATGTGTAAAATAGGCTTGGCTACAATTTAAATTCTTACGAAAGGAGTGGCTTCTGTAAAGCATTAAAAATACCACACCACTTTAAATGGCCTGAAAGTGTTTACATTTTTTTTTTTTGTGATTTTCTCCTGAATTTCAGTGAAATTAAAACAAAAAATGAATGATTACAATAAATTTTAATTTATTTTAACAGAATTAATAAAAATTTTTTATTATCTACAATACTTTTTAATTTTCAGAATTTAATAGCTTATTTAAAGAAAAATTTAATTTTTTTCAAAAATTTCCAAAATATCATTTTTTTGAATCATATAATCAGGATGGGTTTGGTAGGTTACATTATAAAATTGATAGGATGGGATAAAAAAAATCTAAATTCTATCATTCCATTCAAAATATAAACAATGTTTATTTACATGTAATTTAGAAAAATATTTTGCAATTGAAAAAATTTAGGACCTACTGTCAAAAGTGCTTATTTTCAACAATTACACCCAGAAAAAACTGATTTGCAGAAGCTTTATTAATAAAATCAGTATTTTATTATTCTGCTTAAATCAAGCTCAGTGATTTTTTTTAATGTCTTTTTTATTGATTTTTTTGTTTCACTTCTTTTCTGTGTATACACACAAACTGCATCAAATGGGTTAATTCATAAACTATAAGGTGTGTTCAAATGAAAAGTTAATCATGTTACAATTCAGTCACGAAAAGTCAGATTTCAAAGTAATCACCATAATTTTTGAAGGCAACTATCTCACTGTTTAGGAAGGAGGAGTATATTACCTGTTCATAGAATTTGTTTGCTTGGGATTGCAATAATTCTATCACAATGTACTTAACTTCATCATCCAATTGAAAATGTTTACCTTTCAGCTCCATCTTCAGTGTACCAAACAAATGAAAGTTGTATGGTGATAAATCAGGGCAAAATGCATTATTTCTCATTTGAATTTATGAAGCAATGATCTTGTTTCATGTGATATATATAAGCAGCATTGTCATGCAGAAGCACTACTACATTGTTCAACAATCCTGGCATCTTGTTTTTGATGTTGACTCAGAGAAGATGCAAGATGTTACATGACAGTTTTAATAAGCTATCTGCAACAGCTATGAGCTGTGCAATGATTAAGACATTTGCTTGACTTGGGCATGCATCATCATCCAAACCTTCATGACCATCTTTAAACTGAGTCTGACATTTATGCAGTCTTATTTGAACAACAATCATTCCTGTAAATTGCAGACAATCAACAATGAATTTCAATAAAGATAGATCTTTCAGTTATGAGAAAAATGTAACGCTGCACAGTGCTCTTGTTTTGAAAAATTTGCAATAATAAACACCATTGTTTTCCAACAGGATGAAAAATAAATGTTCTGCTTACCTTTTTGAATAAATAATTGCTTTCTGTAATTGGCAATATATGAATGGGTACAAGTCAAGTAGTTTTAAACTATCATGTACTGTAATTCATAGGTATTCCTGTAGTAGATAATATAAGTGACACAATTGTAACTTTATTTAATTTCATATGCAATTTAATTTTATTGATAAATCAATATATTTCCCATATTTTTCTATATAAATAGCCTGCAAGTTATGTGATATTTATATCAATCAGAAATACAGTTTTATTAGTTTTATTGATGAGACTTATGTCTGATCTATTGAAATTAACTGTTATTGTCTGTTATGATACTCTATTCCAATATAATTTATTACTACTATTTCTAAAACAATTTCAGCCTTATATTTATAATAAGTCACTTTTTCTTTTATCAGTTGGATTTATGAGCAAGTGTTTGATGTATGATTAACAAAACTTGGTTGTGCTTGTATTTGTAATCTGTCTGAGTGATGGATTTACATGTGCCTATTATGTGTTGGATAGTTTCAGATCTACTACTACATTTTCTACAAAGATCTATACTTAAGTGTGTTTCATGTATGATATGTTTCTTGTAATTGTGTATACTTATTTGATATTGGATTGCTAACATGAACTACCATCAATCTCTGGAAAGAGTGCACTGCATCTTAACCAAAAATTTGATGCCATTTCTTTAACATAAAGTGGTCAGGTTCCTGATGGTGATTTCCGTTTAGACTTTTGGGTCTAAGAGACTATTTTTTCTTTAATGTCTGAAATAATTTATTTTAGATTATTATCTTTTAAATTAAGTTGAGTAAAATTATCATCATTGTGTATTATTACTATATACGTTGTTGAATTTTTGGAATGGTAATAAAATTATGTTCTGAGATTATTATTATTATTTCAAATTAACCAAATAACCATTTATAATAATATATATTATTATTATTGATTCATATTTTAAATAATTTTTTATTATAATAATTTAATTAGGGAGTGTGTGAGTGTGTGTGTGTGAGTGTGATTGTGTGTGTGAGTGTGATTGTGTGTGTGAGTGTGATTGTGTGTGTGAGTGTGATTGTGTGTGTATGTGAGTGTGATTGTGTGTGTGTGAGTGTGATTGTGTGTGTGTGTGAGTGTGATTGTGTGTGAGTGTGATTGTGTGTGTGTGTGAGTGTGATTGTGTGTGTGTGTGAGTGTGATTGTGTGTGTGTGAGTGTGATTGTGTGTGTGTGAGAGTGTGATTGTGTGTGTGTGTGTGAGTGTGATTGTGTGTGTGTGTGAGTGTGATTGTGTGTGTGTGTGTGTGTGTGTGTGTGTGTGTGTGTGTGTGTGTGTGTGTGTGTGTGTGTGTGTGTGTGTGTGTGTGTGTGTGT
>AYEL01077596.1:0-27446 GCA_000484575.1 Olivierus martensii
AAATAATTTTTATTTATAAAAATTATAAAATTAAAATTTAATATGAATATATGTGCTTATAATTTTTTAAATTTAAAATTATATCATTCATCGCTATACTTAAACGGAAAATAAATGGGATTAATTAAACGGAAAATAATTGCATTACTATTCCACTAGTAGCTTATGGAACGGTAATGCAATAATTTTCCGTTTAATTCTAATGATTTATAGATTAAACATATTCCGTTTTTAAAATAATAACTTTCATGTTAGAAAAGAACGCATTAAATATAAAAATGTTGTCAACGATATGTTTCTATTTGAACATGAAAGATGTTGCGCCTTCAATATACGCTTCGCTGCAGTTAAGCGGATATTTGCAGGAAAGTTATCAAGAAATGCTAACTTTTTCCGGGAAAGAGATAATAAACTTGTTAAATATGGCTACATATACGAACAATTTTCATGAATTCGGAGTAAACTAATAAGTGAAAAGTTTTATTAATACGAAATTTGTTTAGAAAAAATTTTAGGTATAACAATTAAAACTCATTTGAATAATTTTTTTTTTATTTAATATTAAAGATGCTCATCTAAACTTTATTTGAATAGCTCGAGATCAAATAAACTATTTATTTGATCTGGAGCTATTCAAATAAAAATAACTCGAGCTATAAGTTAAAAATAAATATGTTTATGTTTAACTTATAGAAATAATTTCATAGTAGGACAAAAAATAATAAAATTAAAACAAATGTATATTCATATCATATACACAAAAGTATTGCACTAATGCTTAATCATATAACATACAATGAAAATTTTAAAATTTCCGATTAGCATGGATTAATAAATAATGGTTTATTTAATTTTGGCCTCTACGGAAAAGGAATAAACATATATATTATGCTTTTCTATGTAATAAGTTTTATTACAAAATAAAAATTTTTTGCGTAATATTCATATTTTATCATAAAAATTCATATTTTAAAAGTATGCTTATTTAGAGATTTGTGAAAGAAAATAGTCACATTATTGAGTACTTTACATGATTAACTATAAATAGAACTCGATATTATTTTATTTTCATTATAAGTTCTTTTAAATAATGTGGTTAAATAAGTATAGATTAATATGTTTTGTGTTTAGAAATATCTATTTTGTTTATAATAACTGAGAGTACATTATGGTTTCTGTGCATAAATAGATAAGTTATGAAGTGATTTATGATCAATGAAATCAATAAAGAAGCTAATATCAGCTTAGACTCATCAAATTTATTTTGGCTGGGGCCAAACAGTGAGGATGCAAACGGAAATATTAAAAGTGCAAAAGGTGCTTGAAAAGGAATAAACATATATATTTTGCTTTTTATGTAATAAGTTTTATTACAAAATAATTTTTTTGGATAATAATCATATTTTATCATAAAATTCATATTTTAAGAGTGTTTATTTAGGCATTTTTGAAGGAAAATAGTCAAATTATTGCGAACTTTAAGTGATTAAGAATTAATAAACTTCGATATTATTTTATTTTCATTATAAGTTCTTTTAAATAATACGGCTAAATAAGTATAGATTGATATCTTATAATACTTTTTGTATTTAGAAATAACTATTTTGTTTATAATATTTGATAGTAAATTCTGGTATTTCTATGCATAGGAAGATAAATTATGAAGTAATTTATGATTAATGAAATTAATAAATAAGCAAATATAAGCTTAGTCTCATCGATTTTTTTTGGCTCTGGGGCCAAACGGTGAGAGTACAAATGAAATATTAAAAGTGCAAAAGGTGCTAACGATTTCCTAACGAGTGCAAAAGAAAAAAATCGAAAATTCGAAACTGGGGGTCTGGTCCCCGATTTTGTTTTGGCTCTGGGTGCCAAACCGTTGGGTCTAAAATCAAAATATTAAAAGTGCAAAAAGGTGCTAACGAGGTGCAAACGAATGCAAAAGAAAAAGTTTAAAAATTCAAAAGTGGGGGCCAACTTCACACTGGTATTTAAATAAGTGTTTACATTTCAACAAGTACAGAAGGATTCAGAGTTTATTTTGAGTTGATCAAGCGACGATGTGTGTACTACAGAATACGACAGCATAATTTGCTGATTTGAATTGGACGTCAGGAAGCGAGGTTTGGCCGCTGGGAATGGTTTCATTCAAACGAGTGGGTCGAGAAGTTTTTCTCTTTCCACTTTAGTACCGAGAATGTATTGGACGAAGAAACAGCGCGCGCATTCCGTAGAGGCTTATTTTTCTAACTATCGCTCCATCGTCGCCACGCAGCAACCATTCCGCTCGCATTTCAATATTGCCGCCCAAGTTCGTGTTCCTGGATGGCAATCGATTGTTACGTGGGTGAACATATTCAGTGAAACTGTTTGGTGTGCACTGTCGAGAACAGGGATTATTGGTCCATAATTTTTTGAAGAGTATGAGGTTGCAGTTTCAATGAATTGTGATCTCTATGTGAACATGACCGAAGAGATCCAAATCTTGACGAAATGGATGTTGGGAATGTGTGGTTTAAGCAGGATGGAGCCATGGCACACACGGTGCGAACTGCAATGAGAGTTTTGCGGGAACACTTTCCCGGGCGCCTGATCTCTTTAAGGGGGCGATCTTCAGTGGCCGCCGCTCTCACCTGATTTAGCCCCTTGCGACATTTTATGAGGGTATCTCAAATAAATCGTGCACACTGATCGTCCAAGGACCATTGCTCACCTGAAGGGCAATATTCGCCAGGCAATAGCCAACATACCCATCGCTATGCTGGAAAAAGTCGACAGACACTTCAGAATTCGATTACATCAGTGTATCGCCAGTGGGGGATGCCACTTGCCGGATACAATTTTTAAAATAGTGTAAACTGAAATTTCCAATGTTGTAGAATAATGAGAAAAAAGAATTAAATGATAACTACTATCTTCTGTTTTGTTGACTCTTCAAATCAGCAAATTATGCTGCCGCATTCTGTATTTGCGGTTAACCGCAAATATATAAAATTTTATGTTTTATATATGTTGTGTTAGTTTTGTTAAAATTACATATTTTGACTTCTGCAGAATTCAAATATCATTGGTATTATTTCTGAAATAGTAAATACAGGTAACTTTCGTATAACACGGTTAGAAAGTTACGCTAACCTTCGTAAAACACGGCACTTCTTTCACAATATTACAACACGGTTTTAATTTAACACATTTAGGAAATTACATTTACTCTCCTACAACACAAAACATTTTCTTTAATTTAAATCCAGGCTATGGACACAATATACACATAAAATGCAATCATTGAGAAATACTTTGCTAAAACATAAATGTAATTTCGTTAATTTGTCGTGAGAAGGACGATATGCAGTCTATTTTCTATTTCGATTTGAAAAAATATATATATAATTTATTATAATTCTTTTAAATTAAATGTATTCTTAAATTTCATAAACGATTTTTCTTTTTCTGCTCTGATTATGTGGTGATCGTAGGGATGTTAGAGGAATTATGTCCTTTCCAAGCATATAAAAATATATATTCATCATTCCAAAAATATGTACTTATATACATATTTTGGAATGATATATATATTTGAAATAATATATACAATTTTATAATAAAACTATTGGTTGCTTCTCTCCTTTTTCTGCTAATGACCTGTCACATTACGAGTATATCTTGACAGGAATCTTTAAATCATTCCTTTACTTTTCGATCATCTATCTTCGTTCTTCATTCTTCCCAGGCCAAACCAATGAGTAGTGCTTTCTCTCTCTATTTCCAACAATATAGAAAAATGAAAATTATTTTGACAACTATCGTAAGTTTAATGCTGCTGCTACTAAATCAGGGTAAGTGCTGAATTTTAATAAATTACAGTGTTAATGATTTTATCTTATTTAAATTTATTTATAACATTTGTTTATAATTTAAAATAAATTACCATTTAATCAGAACCAGCGAGAGGACAGCAGAGATAAAGCAGGATGAAAAGTAGGTCATCATAAGGAAGAGTATAAAAAATTATCTCCCTTATAGCCGAATTTTCCATTATATTCGAATCCACTATATCCGACGAAAAATGCACACAAACATAGATTTTTCGCCGAGATGGACGCGTTTGTCCCTTATACCCGAATTTCTCTTATATCCGAATCCCTAAAACCTGCTTCGACTGTATTTGTTTTCTTTATATGATGAACAATTATAAATTATTTTCAAATGTTTGGAACTACTGATTTTTGCTAACCAATAATGACTTTTTTTTTTTTTTTCAAATTTGTTTAAAAAATATAGAATCTATTGGAGATGGAAACATTATTAAATATGGATTTCATAGAAGAAAGCTTTAAAAATAATATTTTTTTCTTACAATAAATAATTAATATATTGATTCGAGATATTTCGAGATATTTATATTTTTAATTATATATAAATAAAATTTTATCTCAGTAAACACATTCTTCTAAATTATTTACTTATATTTATTCTGAGAGCGATAATATCGTAGAGAATAAATTAACAAAAATTGTTTTTCCATGTTATTTTTATATCTGAATCCTCTTTGGAATGAACCAATGAGAACTTGTGTTATAATTATTTTTACTTCTGTATTCTGTATTGTATTCTATTATTTTTACTTCTGTATTTACACTGAATTTGCCGAACAGATGGAGTGAACTATAAATTTAACATGCTAATTGTATTAACTTTTCAATGTCATTAATTTTAATTTAGATTAAAATTAATTTATTACTAGTTATAAATCTTGCCTGAAAGAATAAGATATTTGAAGGATATCTAATAATTTATGATTAATAAATATTTAATTTGTTTATATATTTTTAAAGTAGCCTATTGATTTTTTTCAATATTTAAAATCATTTTTCCTTTTAATTTGAATCTAGTAATTTTTAAATATATCGAAACTATTTCAAGATTGTATTGAACATATTTGTTATACAATTTTAACGTGCAGTATTTCTATCGCAAAATCTCTCTGGAAAAACAAAATTTTTCATTGTAGTTATTCGTTTTCTTTTCCCTCTTTCTTTACTGAAGTTTTTATACCAGAAGGATCTGTTAAGTACTTTGAGATTGACTAAGGTCAGTTATTTTGAGATTAGAAATGGCTTTGCCTATAAGAGTTTGAGAACCGCTCATCTAAGTTAATATATGTTGCCGAATTGGAAATAAACTTGTTTATTTTTATAAAATGCATTATCCTTTGAAAACGTTGCATTCGCACTTAACTATATACTATAATTCTTTTGTTTATTAATTAAACAAACAATAAACTCTTTACATAATAATTTTCGGGAGGTTTGAAAATAGTTATATATAATATTTGGTAAATATTTCTCTACTTAAAATTATAATAATTTTTGAAGAAAAAAAGCATTTATATTATTCTAATTGAAAAAAAAATGTGATTTGTACGTTAGAAATAAAATCTGTAAAATAAATCTGTAATTTGATGCTTATTAAAACTATAAATATAACTCTTACAAATTAAACAAAAAAAGATCATCTCAAAAGTTTATTACAGTATGTATAAATATACAGTGTAGTTTGAAGTATTTATATATTTCACAATATTAATATTTATTATTTCACATGAAATATACAGAAATTCAAATATTTTAAATATCCTAGATTATTTTACAAAAAACAGAATTTTTAAAAATTTTTATTTTGTCTAGTATTAATGTTTTTATCTTCTGCTAACGATCTCGAGATGTCATCTTCAAAAGCGTTTTTCTTCATGTTGTTGAATAAAAACGTTCTTCTTCATTCTCTGCTAAGGATGCCAAGGCAGCAGAATCAATACGTTCTTTCGTGTCATCTGGTAAGGACCCAAAGATTGCTGGATCAAAACGTTTTTCTGTATTCCATGAAAAGTCTTCCAAGGTTTCACGGGAAAGACGTTGTTTTTCTAAGCCAGTTAATGACGCTAAGACTGCGGGGGAAAGACGTTGTTGTAAACGTTTCTCTTCATCTGATAAGGAAAACCGTACTCTAGGAAAAACACGTTGTTTTAAATCGTCGTTTTCAGCATCTATTTTGGATCTTTTTTGCCCTTCATTTTCATGACACACATCTAATTTTTAAAAATTACATATTAATATGAAAAAATCATTAAAAACATTCATAATATAAATAATTAATATTATAGTTCCTACACTACTGAATTTATTGCATTGTTTTCCATTTATAATACTCATCAAAGATGAGTTTATTTCATTAAATAATTCACATATCACTTGAATCTGCATTTTAAATAAAATGAATTTCAATAATGTTCTGTCGGCTAGATGGCTGCATGGTAAAGCTTTGGCTTACCATCTGGAGGATCCCTCCTCAAATCCGGGTCCCACACCTCCAGTTTATCAGGAGGGGCTTGGTTCATTGAACTCCATCGTTCAACCATCTGGTTGACTCCATCATAGGTTTTTGCCTGCCTGTGATGGGTTCTATAAGTGGCCGCCGCCAGATACAGAATATCCCATTTGAATATGGCGGCTTAATCTAACAAACCAACCAATCAATCAATAATGTTCTAATTAGTTGTTTCATAATTAATTCATGTTTTTTCTTCATTTTTATATTAGAAATATTATGATACCATTCTCAAATATTATCCAAAATTATTAAATTTACTGCTTAAAAAATTAGTTAAAATCGATTAATTGATTATACTGTATATTTCTTTTGGTCGATGTTTTCATCTTTTTAAAATTCAAAATTTAACAGTTACGGATTTACTGAAAATGATCGATATTAGGTCAATATTACTAACTTAATAAGAGAAAAGATATTCATATATTTTGGGTCATCATTTCGTGTAATTATCCAATTTGATGTATCATTGAGATGGTATTCAGTAACATGATTATTCTGTTAAATTTTATAAAAATCAAATGAAAAATTTCGGATATATTAAAAGAATATTTCAAAAATTTGAACGTCCGCCATTTTTGAATTTATCCAATTTGAATAATATTCTAATATATTTTTAGAATCCTCAAGAGTTAATAGATTTTGATAGCATATGTAGCATATTAAGCATTCAAAATAAAGGACACATTCGGAAAGTAATTCTTTCCAGAACTGCTTGTTTAAGAATTTTGATTATGGTAAAAAATATAAACAAACTTTATCTGTAATATATTTTTATTATTAGCAACTTTTCCAGTTTCTTGAATATTATTTACAATTAATTAAATATATAATGACATTTTAATTTGGATTTATATAGAGACGTTATGATAAGGCCCAATTATCTCTGTAGTATTACAACTGTTTGTAACTCTGTTATATTTCACTATTTTTAAAATTGAAAATATGCGAATCATTAAATTAACCCACATTGAAAAAGTATTATATTCAACTTATTTTAATATAATAGAAATCGGAGAAATATTTATTTATATCCTAATACAAAGAAAATTCTTTCAGAAAAAGTTTTATAACTTTTGCCTATTTTCTGAAAGAAAAGAAGGCTTATGAGATAAGATGCTGTTTATTTGAGTTTCTTTGTGTCTTCACTAATAACTTTCAAACTAATTAATAGATCTTCATGAAATTCGTTGATTATGTTTTACCATTAAGAATCACTTCAATGATGCATTTCTTAATCCTCTAGCTGAAACTCTCTAAAAATGGCAGACGTTCAAATTTCTGAAATATTCTTTTAATATACTGTATTCGAAGCTTTTTATTTGATTTTTATGAAATTTAACAGAATAATCATGTTACTAAATACAACCTCAATGATACATCAATTAACCCTTTATATTCAATTATTTAAAAATGATAGATGTTCAAAAAAAACTTTTTTCTAACAACTTATGAACTATTTGAATTCATATTTTTAAACTTTAACAGGATAATCAGATCATTAAAATTGAATAAGTAGATTTATCCGTTTAAAATTAATGAACACTCAATTGCCTGAAAGAAAGGTGAGGAGTGATGAGTGGTGAGATTACCCTGTAGATTTATTGATACTGTACTTTTATTTTTCTATTATTGACAAAACTTTAGAGAATTTTTCTTTATAATCAATGATATACTATTAATTTTGAGAACTTTTTGTAGTTTGTTAAAAGTACCAGCTATTCCAAAAATTAAAATGGTGTAATCTATATGCAATTATTTATCAAATTTAACTATATTTTAATCAAAAATTTTAAAAGAATTTATATAACCTGTATTTTATAATACTATACTTGCATTGGTTATAATATACTTGATATTGTAATAGTTTTACATAAGGGACATACATAAACTATATCACGCTATTTCAAACACTTTTTATTTCCCTTCTTCCTTTCTGATCATAAATTTGAAGACCGCTGTCTTCAACTTAAAAATTTTTTATCCAAATTTACATAAAAATAAAAATACAAAAATATATAAAATAATAGAAAATAGGAATCATTTTATATTGTTACATTGATACATATATTCTTTCACTTCCAAATAAACCTTCAAAAACTATATATAAAAATATCTTAGAACTTGATGTCTTATATTTTATAACAAATATATTTTCAAATATGTTATATTAGTTTTTATTTAATTAAACATAAGCATTTTATATTTTATAAAAATTATTTTAATTATGAAAATGCAAAACTCTGATCATTTTGCCGTATTATGTCACAATTTGAATGAATCTCTTCCTCCCCTACATCAATCATCGTCATAAATCTGTTACTCCTTCCTTACTATCGCTAATTTAATTTTAGATAATCATTTATTTTATTAGTTTACTTTCAAAAGGAAAAGGAAGCTTAAAGATCACCATCATGTCAGTCTGTTTTATGTTCTCCACTAATAACTTTTGAACTAATAAGTACATTTCCATTAAATTTGATAGTGATGGTTTGCTATTAATGGCAATCTCAACTCCACATAATTTATTCCTATAGAATCGTTTAATCTTACAGAAGTTTATTTAATTTTCATCGAAATTTTATTTTATATTTTTTATAGATGGCGCTAAGTGTTAGCAATGAATGAATAACATATGGCTTATCTGCTTTGCTTAACACTCAAGCCGTGGTCACTGTGCAATTTTTCGCTGCGCGTGCGGCTGCAATGGCTCTTGTAACGAAACGGTAAACACCCTCCGAATAGTGCTCCACTTCAATTGTGTTTGAAAACAAGAGAGTTTATTTTCCTGGCGACGGTTGCAAGCTCGCACCCAATGAAAATTTTTGACATATGCAAGTAGTATGGTAAACACCCTCCGAATAGTGCTCCACTTCAATTGTGTTTGACAACAAGAGTTTTTCCTGGCGACGGTTGCAAGCTCGCACCCAATGAAAATTTTTGACATATGCAAGTAGAATGAATGATTTTATTGTGCTCTCATTGGCTGATTATCCATTACATGCAAGCTAAGTTTCCCAGTGTGACCACTGTTTGGCGATTGCAACTCATTGCCGTTGCAGTCGTGCGTGCGGCTAAAAATTGCACAGTGTGACCACGGCTTTAGCGTCATCAATCGTCAGTATTTATCATAATGACATCAGTCACATTGACGTGACGTCATCGTAGCGTAACAATGAATGACGTCATAAAACAGTAATTTATGATTTCATGATGACACAATAAATACGTTTGCAACATTGCGGTAATGTGACGACATCGTGACATTATGCTGGTTAAATCAACATTAAAATCAGACACGTAAAGCCAATAGATGGGAAATAATAGATATGTTCGGAAAGTCAGTGATTTTAGTTCTTTCGGAACTGCTTGTTTAACATATAATCGAATTAAATTTGAAGAATCTGTAGATTCATCTTTCAAAATTAACGGACACGTAAAGCCAATAGATGGGAAATAATAGACATGTTCGGAAAGTCAGCGATTTTAGTTCTTTCGGAACTGCTTGTTGTTTAACATATAATCGAATTAAATTTGAAGAATCTGTAGATTCATCTTTCAAAATTAACAAACCTTTCAAGTTTCATTATAATTATTAAACTGTAATATTTGATAAACTTCATGCTTTATGGTTGCTTTATGCAACCAAAATGGATTAATATGCTTGTCATGACATACATTTTATTCGGTATCTTTAATCGTTCCAAAATAGTGAACTTTTTCGGAAAATTGGCAATTACCAGAACTATTTGTTTAAAGAATAAAATGTTTTATATTAGTCATTAGTGAAGAAAAAGAATTAAATATGACAAACCAAATTATTAAAATTCTTTTAACTGATTACATCTATTTTCTGTAATGCATAGGAATGTAAAATAGAGTAGTGGATATCAGCTGTTGAATTTTTATTTTTATAAATAGTTATTCTTAAATTGCCTACTTATTATTATGATATTAACAAACCAAATTATTAAAATTCTTTTAACTGATTACATCTATTTTGTGTAATGCATAGGAATGTAAAATAGAGTAGTGGATATCAGCGTTGAATTTTTATTTTTATAAATAGTTATTCTTAAATTGCCTACTTATTATTATGATATTTGACTAGATTTTTTTATATCTCTATATATTATTCAAGATGAGCGCCATTGTTTGAAAGCGCTTTAATAAAAACTGTTTTGTTTGGTTGTTTAAAATTTGTTCTTCATTCCTGATTCAACAATTTTTGGAAGATAAATAACTAATTAAGTTATCAAATACATCATCTTTAGTCCACCAAAATCTACCTTTCAATGAATAATATATTTATTATATTATTAATATTAAAAAAATTATATTCAACAAAATCAAAATTTAGATACTTACTTTGATTTGGTAAAGAACATATAAGTGCAAAACCAAAAATATAGCCTATGATCTTCATTCCGAAAAGCGAAAGCCCTGAAATGGAAAATTGCAGATATGATTTGAAGAATGAAAAATAAATTTATCTGAATTTATAAAGATTTTAATTATATGAAAAATGCATGTTAATTGAGATAATTTTTCAAATATTATATCCATTAAACATAAAATTTTGAAAAATGATAACAGTTGCATGATATTTAATTATGCCTTACTTTTTACTTTTCTAATGATCAAAGTTTTATAATTTATCTTCTTATACCTTATAAAATTTAAGCATTTAAGTAAAATTTTATATGAAAATTCCTAAAATTATTAATTTCATTGAACAGAGATTTAAAATTAACTTATAAATGAAAAATTCTGAAAAGGAAATCCTCGTATTGCAAGTTTTTATGAAAAAAGCAAAAGAATATGTTTAGTGTTAACCGATTTTATAAAAATAAAATAAAAATAATTAATATAGGATTGATTATAATATCTCATTATTTCATTTTGTAGGAAACAATATATTTTCATTGTTAGAATTTTATGATCTTTTGCATGATTATTACGTTAATATGTAAAAAAATCTTAAAAATTAAACAAATAATTCTAAGATTCTGAATATCTCATTATTTCATTTTGTAGAAAACAATATATTTTCATTGTTAGAATTTTATGATCTTTTGCCTGATTATTACGTTAATATGTAAAAAAATCTTAAAAATTAAACAAATAATTCTAAGATTCATTTTAAACTATTGAAATTTTTATTTGTAACATGTTTTATATCAATTATCAATAATAATAATAATAATAATACTATTTTTAATTCTTTTAAATTATTACAATATTCATGGTTTATATGCGTATAATAATTAATCATGCAATAATAATTCTTTCGGTATATATTGCTAAATCAGTTATTAACAATGATTAATAAGTGATTTTAGAATATTCTTGCGGTATTTATAAACAAATTTTTTACAATAAAATGATCAAGTCAAAAATTTCAATGAAATTTTGACTTGATCATTCGAAGATTCTGGATAATTAAATATAATATTTAAAATTATTTTTAAATTATTCAGAATTGCTTATTTTTACTAACTGTTTATATATTTTTTAATCTGTTTGAAAATATAGAAAAAAAAAACAAGTTTTGATCAGCTATTATATTGTTTCACAACAACGGATAGAAATAATAATTTAATTTTTATTACCATTTAACGAATATATTTAATTACGAAAATTTATATAAAATAATTTCTCGTGAACATAGAAACGTAGACAAGTTAGAAACAATATTAAATTTTTCTTACAGAAAAGCTGTCTGAAAAAAAAAAATTTATGTATAGCAAAGAAATTTGATATCGCAGTTTATTAACAGTATTAAAACCGGTATCATATTATTTCGAGAATATCTATATTTTTAATCAACTGAAATTTATTATTTCTAATTTTTTTACTTACCTGAGTTTCAAGATTGGTAAAATGTTAAAGAATAAATTACAAAAAAAAATATTTTTTGTGAGTTACTTTTATATCTGAATCTTTCTCTAAAGTAAATCAATGAGAATTTGTATTTATAACCACTTTTATTTTTTGCAATGACTTTGAGGACAGGTGGAATAAGCTATAAATTTATTTTAACATAGTAATCGTATTAATTTTCTCAATATCATCAATTTTAATATAGATAAAAACTTATTTATTACTAGCAATAACTCCATTTAGAAGAATAAAAAATTGTAAGTTTATTATATGTTTAATAAACATTTAATGTGGTGAAGTTCATAGTTAAAAAAATTCTCATTGATTATTTTCAATATATAATTTATTTTTTGGCATTATAATTTCAATACGGTAACAGTAATTTTAGCAATATTTATAAATTGCGGCATAGGATAAGAATAAAATTAAATTATATTGAATATTTTTATTCAAAAGTATGATTAATTTTATTATAAATATCATAAGATTAAAAAAATCTTCCGAAATTAGTGCAAGATAAATTATGGCATTCAAGTAATTATTTTATCGAATGCACTTCTCGAGATTGATCCATCTTATTGTTGTAAAAAACTATATCTTTAGTTGAACTAAGTTTTCCAAAGCAGGAACATGTTTTGGCTGAAGCCAAATGAACACCGAAGTTGCTGAAAATGCTTTGAATAACACATCCATTTGAAATATTATTGCAAATGAATCACGATGAAATATGATTGCAGGTGAATCGCATAGTAATGCATAAACTGCTTTAATAAGTTAGAATCAACCATCAAGTCATTCATAAAATAACTTTACAACTTTTAATAATAAACATTATTCAAAACACACTCAAATGTTCCGTTATCACCAAATAACATATATCTGTTACGGTAAAAGTGATTAATTGGTGATTATGCATAATCACCAATCATCTTGGTAAATTTAATGAATTTCACTAAATTTCTCACTTTTACCGGCGATTTTACGAAATTCCCAAATGAAGTTGGTAAATTTGATAAATAAACCAGAATTTCTCACTTTTACCGGCGATTATGTATAATTCCCAAATGATAAATATCACTGAATATATTAATTTTAAAGCGATTTTTGTATAATTTCCAAAATGGTAGTTCATAAATTTGATAAATATGAAATTTCCCACCTTTTGTTGTTTTAATTTATATTTTAATTATAGGATTACTGCTATTTCATTTTTATAATAGGCACTCATTCACTTTTAACTTCGAATATTTCTAGCCGTTTCAGTTCGTTTTCAACGTCGTCTTCCATATCTTCCTGGCCAAATCGCAATTCAAAGAAGATGCTTTTCAAAGTCGTCTTGAGGATACGAGTCTAGATGTGTGCTTCTACGTTTAGGGACAAATCGAGAGCTCTGATATGATTTTTGTGATAAGTTGTTTAAATACTATCCCAAGTCATCACATAGGGAATTATTTTTACTTGGCACTTATACATCATGCTCAATTCATATTTCCTCATTTTTCAACTGTTGTTAACAAATCTTGATTTGTGATTTCGATTTCAATATGACATATAATTTTCTTTTGTCATATACAAAAATATCGGGCCTATCATGTTCAAGTTTTATAGACGTCTTTATCCGGGTATCAACTTTAATTTCTGCACCTTCATTTGTGATTATTTCTTGAACCGACTGAGATCTTATTTCCATTGACTGTTTAAAACCGAATTTTATTATATAAATGAAGATGAATACAGCCACTGCTTCATTATTCGACGGAGAAGGCATTATTTATCAAATTTACCATCCTAGACGGGGCGATTATGCATAATACCCGGTAAATTTGATTAATTGGGTACGCTTTATCATATTTACCACTACGAGCAGGCGAGTATGCATAATCACAGATAAATGTGATTAATTCGCAATATATGAAAAACTTATCACTTTTACCAAAATCGTTAGTTATTATATATACAGTAATAACCGGTGATTATGCATAATCACCGGATAAATCACTTTTACCGTAGCATATATATTAAATGATGACATTCAACCGGTATGCACTGGCATAATTATACCCAGGACCGCCGAGAGAGGGTGACATCCGAGACTTTTGTCACGAGCCCGGCATTGAAAAGGGCCCGACCGTCGAGCCCCGACATGTCACATAACGTGTTCGATAGTTCGCAGGCCGCCACCAGAGAGCACTGTCTACCACCCAAAGCAGTTGTGCCAAAATAAACTATTTTATATATAATAGTATTTTGACGGTTTTAAAATTTTTATTCGTCCCTCATCGAAGTTTTTAAAATTTTTGGTCTCATCTTAGATGAGGTCAAAAAACTTTAAAAACCATCAATGAAAAAATTTAAAAATTCTCTTTTTATTTAATGTTTGCATTTTGTATGATATGAAATATATCGAATTTTGAATTTATTGTATACTTTTTTTAAATAAATGTTTAATGTTTTATGGTTTTTTTTATTAAACCAAAGTGATGTACTTTTTTAAGTGGGGCCCGGACTGCAGATTTGTCACGGGCCCGAAAATTTCTTTAGGCGGCCCTGATTATACCAGTTGTAAAAATATATAAATAAATCTGTATTGGTAGTTAAAGGATTATATCTACAATTACGATTTATGCTCCAACTTATATCAACTGATAAGCAGTTTTATAATATTGTATATAATATGTCGAGGAATATACAATATACAAATAATGCATTATTTTAATAATAAGATAATTTAGGGACTCTGCGCATACACGTTACCAGTCGATGTCAGAGATGGGTAATAATCAACGGATACTTTCGATTCCTCACAATTATCTACTGATTTTGCTTGAAAATTAAGTGAGTACATTATAGAGTATTATAGGGTATTATAAGTTACTATTATTTCAGTTTTATAACACCTCTTAGTATCATTCATTTTTAACTTCGATTATTTCTAACCGTTTCAGTACGTTTTCAACGTCGTCTTCCATGCCTTCCTCGCCAATTCCGCGATTCAAAGATGTTTTCTAGAGTCTTCTTGAGAATACGAGTCTGGATGTACAGTACTGTGCGCTCTATGTCTAGCACCATGACTATCAAAAGTTTGTTTTTGTTAATTTTTTAATTGATTATTAGTCAAAATCGAAATTGGAAAAGACGGATGGAAATATATCCCATCGATTGCAAACACTGAATTGTTTGAAAATTTTCTTGAATACTGCCCGTATGTTTCCTGTTAGTTATTAATTTAAATTTTGGCAGTTCGATTGATATTCGAATAATATGCCGCTTGAACAGTGAGGTAATAAGACAGCTTCAGCAAGGCGTTAACGCGAACGTGAACGCGAAGAAGAATGACGTCATTGAGTTCACGTTTCACGCGTCCGTTTTTAGAAGAAATCTGCTTCAGCAAGTCGTTACTTCCTTTAACTTCCCCAGATAGCGACACATATGTATGACATCAAATTTGTTTAATACGCTTGAGTATAACACGAACATTCGGGTCCGTGGCTGATTGAGTTTCTCAGTTTTATCAAAATCACTTCGATAGTAACTAGAAAAAATATTTAGATTAAATTAAAAATGAAACAAAGCTTTTTTCCACTCAGTGCGAGGTATCCAGAAATCACGCCTAAAAATATGGTATAAAAGTAAGTCTTAAAGTTATTATTTTTAACTTTTTAACAGAAAATTTAATTATCATATAGATACAAGTCTAAGAACGTGCATACTAAAAGATATGACATTATATTTAGTCATTTAGTCACTATAAACATAAGTAATCACCAACGTGAACCTTCTGTCTAAGCGTCGAATTTGTCATTTTCGACGTGTAGAACGCGAACTAAATGACGTCAATACGGAACCTTTCCTTAACTCACGTTTGGACATGAGGAACTCTCTAACGACGACTCGAAATGACGCCATGATTTCGTCATTCCAGCTCTACATCATTCTCGTGCTACATGCTCATGTTACATTTTTTAATCTTCCCATTCCAAAAGAGAATAAAAAGGTACCGTAAACTGGGGTGACTTAGGCCCATTAGGGTGGCTTTGGCCCAATTTTAGAAACGTGTTTCTGTTTTAAATTTATCACCAATTTTTAAAGATGTAACAAAAAACAATAAAAATATAAATAAACAAATGTTTTTTATGACATCTTTAACAATTGGTGATAAATTTAAAACAGAAACACGTTTCTAAAATTGGGCCAAAGCCACCCTAATGGGCCTAAGTCACCCCAGTTTACGGTATAAATTTAAAACAGAAACACGTTTCCAAAATTGGGTTGTAAACCAATCAAAAATAAATTCCAAAAATAGTTAAACCAATTAGATTGGTTTAACTATTTTTCTATTGTTTGTTCGCTGTATATTCGGAAACAGGATAACAGGCATAAATATTAACTTAAATATGTAAGTTTTATCAAATATAATAAAATTCACGTTTGTTATTGGGATCCATTGAAGAACAAGCTTATTGAAAATGGTCAGCATTGAGTCAATATTATTGACTTAGGAAAGATTATTACATATTTTTCTTGCAATGACTTGGGTAAATATTACCCAATTTGTATGAAAATCACAAATACAAATTTAACAATTTGTATAAAATTTTATGAGGAACATTTCTCTAACTATTAAAAATGGTTGATATTGGATCATACTGTCCGGATATCTGTGTGTTAAAACGAATGTCGTAGCATATAGTTTTTGAATGCTGAACTATTTTTAAATATTACAGTATTTCAAAGAGCAAATAAAATCTATCTTATATACTAGTACAATTTCTTAATTTTTACATATTATTCATTTACATATTTATTTTTCTGTTTAAAAGTGTTTTGAATGTTGTAGATATTCTTTAGCTGTTGCTATATTATCCGACACTTTGGGTAATGTGGCACTTGGCATATCTTTTTTAAGCATTAATCATTTGGAATTATTTATACTTTTGAAGTTTTCCTATTTTTCCATTATTTTAATAATCATAGTTTATTCTGACAAAATTCATTTGTCAGACAAATGAATTTTATTTCTAATTTCAAACAGATCCAAGCAAACGCTTTTGAAAGAAACTACTGTTATATTTCACGGATTTATTTTATAAACAATAAAATTCTGCCTTTATATTCATTTTCTGCCTTTATATTTTTTACACGCATCTATTTTTTTAATTTTTGATTTATATATATATATAAATCAAAAGTTTCCTAAAGTGTCTGAAAGAATTATCTAAAAGGTCAAAGTGAAAACGTACAAATACAAAAATAGAAAGGAAAAAACATTTTCTGTCATTTCTGTAGAAATGAAAGCTGAGCCTGCATATAGTCATTAATTAGAACAATAAATCTCAAAAATTAATCAGGATAATGTATTTGTCTTATTATGTTGTATTTCTGATAAATTATGAAATTGATACTAAATTGAAAACATTAATTTTATTAAAAAATTACTCAAATTGAGTGTTTAATGTTTTCAATTCAGAATTCGGGATTAAGTAAATGAAATATATTATGGGATTTAATCAATTTAATAAAATCACCATATTTCTCGCATTGTTTCTACTTCATGCATTATTTTCATAAACTGAAATATGGTCGTTATATTTGAATTTCTCAAATAAAAGTCAAATATAAGACAAAATTATTTAGCGATCATCATTTTGTAATAGGGTAATTAATGTTTTTAATCATTATGTGGTTTTATAATATATTTTTTTAGTAGAGCCATCGGAGTTTTTCACATCAATTTATTTAAAAATATTAATTTATTGTCATTATTTTAATTTTTGATTGCAGCACCACCAAGTCTATAGAAATTTTATACTTTAATTTCAAGGTATATAGAGATTATTAGGTAGGCCATTCCCGACTGGTAAGAGAAATTTTCCCAGCTTTTTTTTGCGCGACGTGACGTCATTGCGAGGACAGTTGAGCTACTCTTTATATACCTTGCAGTTGTTCGGATAAAAAAACTTTTTATATGTTTACATTCTTGATGACATTCTGCATCTAATAATATTAAATACTTCATAATTCTAAAAACTAACAGCTTAAGCGTAAATTATTTCACTTCACTTCACTTTTTCACTTAACTGATTACATAATATACAGTATAAAGTTCAATAGGTGTTCGTCCATCAGTTATAGAGCTTTGTATTATTATTATTATTATTATTATCGTTATCTTTTAATCTAATTTTCATTTTTTTGATTTTTTTATATCCCTAATCTATCATTCATAGTTTTTTCGAGAGTCCCGACGAAAACGATGAATTGAGATTACACTGTATATAACAGCAAAATACAGTATATACTATATAATAAAAAAAATTGAAAATTATGCTTTTTTGACATGCACTGCTTTAATGTTATCAATTGGTTATTGTTATCAAATAGATCTGGTTATTGTTATCAAAATAGATTGGTCCCAAAGTGATTCTAATAAGTGGATTCTACTGTATTTTTATGCAAATTATCAAAATTTATTACTACTTGTTAACTTGATTTTTCTGAAGCTACATCATCCTAATGATAATGTCATACATCGACATCAATCTTGCTTTGGAGTAAAGTAAAATTTTACTTTACCCAAAGCGATTGAGTGCATTGTACCTTAACTCCAACCTGCATTTATATAAGTGCATCAGATAGGCAATGCCACACTGCCCGATGCACCACATCGCAGAAATTGTCAACAATAATCCAGAAACCTTATGTAGGTGTGCTGTGCTGGATCACTTCAGGTTAAAGTAAAATTGTACCTTTTAAATTGATATACTGGTGTTTGTATTATAATAATTTATTTTATATGTATATATTTAAAGTTTCAATAAAATCATTTATTAATTTATTTTATATGTATATATTTAAAGTTTCAATAAAATATTTATTTTTGTAAATGGCATTATATAATGGTAACTAAAAATCAAAGATCACATAATTTATCAATTTCAAATTTTTATCAAATTTTAAGTGCTTAAGTTGGGGGGTCAGCATGGATCGGCTTATATTTGAGTATATATGGTTATTGTTTTTTAGGGGTCTTGCATATATATATAAATATACAGTAAAAACTGACTTCACAACCACCTGCATAAGAAGACCACCTGATGTGATGACCACGATTTTATGGGAACCAAATTTTTTCCCATAGAAATAATGCTATTTGACTCCTCCATAAGACGACCCCGACTATCATTTTTATAGACCAAACATAAAATGAAACTGTCTATGACGACCATAATTTTTTAACATCATTACTAATTGATTATCTTTATTGCTTACATCAGTATCATTTTCTTTTTAAACTTAAATTTCATTTAAGCCAAACCATTACAATTGAAAAAATTACACCTTGCGAATTTTTCCCCATCATTCATACCATGAAAATGACCCAGAGCGCTAGAATAACGAAATCATAGTGTCATTTCTACTTTAATACGATATCTTCTTAATATGCACATTCCTTAGATTTGTATTTATGATATGATAATTAAATTTTTATTAGAAATGTTAAAAATCATAACTTGAAGGCCTGTGGCGAAGTAATAAAGGGAAAACAGGGAAAGTGAAAACAATCAGCCACCCCGGATGTTTGTGTTCTACGCAAGCGTATTAATCAAATGTAATCTCATACATAATCTCTGCACCTCTGGATATTGAAACATGGCTAAATCATGAGCTAAACAGAAAGTTAATGCCTTGAATTTAGAACAGCGAATAAAAATGATTGAAGACAGTAACAAATGTCTTTCTGAACAAGCATTAGCAGAAAAATTTAACGTGGGGGAAATACAGATCCACAAAATATTGTCTCAAAAAGAAATTTTGATTAAATGGAGGAACAACAAAAATGGCAATCTTAAGCGAATGACACCCTACAAGAGACATACTGATGAATTAAACTGGCATCAACAACAGAAAATAATGAAAAATTGATGTCTCAATTAAATGACATCGAACACTGCATTGCCATAGAAATTATAAAAAATAAAAGTGGAATACAACAAAGCACTATTGGTAGTTTTTTCCATACTAATTAAATATGTTGTATTTCTGAATAAATGATAAACTGTGTTATAAATTGTAACAAAAACATACGTTTGTTTCATTAAAGTGTAATCATTTTGTTTCATTTAAACATGCTATATTATAATTTGCAAAATTGCTAATTCTAATGAATATCAATTAATAATTATAAACTAAACTAATGGTGTAATGACTCTGCAAATTTCAGAGTTTGGCCTGAGCTCAAGTCACACTAAATTAATTAATTTATTTACTTATTTGAGCTCAGGTCTTTACTAATTTCTAAATTAAATATAGTTAAATTGAAAACAATCTAACAAAACTTAACGTCTAACTGGCAACAACCGGAAACTTACAGCTAAAGTAACGAATAAGTATTAGATCGAAAACAACAAACGATGTTAGAAAATAATAAATTGAATAAATTCTCAAAACAAGTTAAACAACAAAAAATATGAATTTATTAAACTCAACAACACTTACAAAAAAGTGTTAATTAATGCTTTATTACAGCAACAATCAATTAATCAACAAAACTTATTTAATTCAACTCAAATCTCAACAATCCAATTATTCATAAGAAATATAATCTTAAAAACTAATTCTAGTACCTCCACCATCGATATAAACTTCAAGAAAATTGTAGACCTTTACAAGAATTCCAATGTCACTCAACCAATTTCACTTTAGAACCAACACCTCGTTGTGTCATTGGTTGCTTCCGTTTTTATACCAAGTGACTTACAATCCTGTGCTTTGCTCATTTGCATAAGTTCGCATAACAATATCAAATTTATTAGTTTACGTTTCCGTTTTTATACCGAGTGACTTACAATCCTGTGCTTTCCTCATTTGCATAAGTTCGCATAACAATATCAAATTTATTAGTTTACAGAGTTACTAATTCATGTCATCCTCTTTACAATTTAATTATATACTGAACAAAACATTGATACAAGATCATTCTTATATTCTTATATCGGATCAGTGGTAGAACCTATGGGATCATTCATTATATTCTCATATCGGATCAATGGTAAAACTTATTCAGATTAGATGACGTCATTAGCTGGGACAGCTCTTCCAGAGGATGGATTCTGATTCTGTAACATGTGATTGCTAACTACTACGATGGAGAACGTGGAAGTAAATCAACTCTTAAACTAAAATATAATACGTTAGATAATATTTGCCATCAATTACAAGACACACTATCAATTTACCAATATATTCATGTAATTTTTCTTTTTTTTTTCAAATTTTTTATAGCTAAGTTTTTGAAGAGAGAAGATTATTCAAATTTTATTTATACATTTGAATTAAAATTGCTACTAAAGCCCAATTTGAAAACAAATTATAAAATAAAAAAATAGGAAAGCTTTATGTTCCAATGTATGAAATAAAAATGAATTATAAGATGTTCTGCACAGGAACTTTCAGAAATCTGCCATTTTGTTTATAGTTCTAATATGTTCAGTGCCTGATAATTTGTAATACATTTTTTTTTTGCTGTATTAATTGAGTTACTATGAATTGTAAAATAGTTTTTATAAAAAGATTTTATACTTGGTTAAATAAATTACTGCAAAACATCATATTTTTCTGCATGATAGTAGCCATTTCACAGATAATATGTATTATAAAATTTCCATTGTTCATTAAATGTTAAAATAATGTATAAACAACATGTTATTTCATATTTTATCTTTATATAACATGAAAAATATTTTAATGCTTTCTAGATAACTGCACCAATATCTATAATGTTCACTTACTCTGCTACTTATAAATTCCAAATGATTATAGCACTTTGAACAAGAATACTATTATATTTATACCAATAATAATATAAATATACACACAAAAAAAATTGGCAGCCCCCTTGCAGGCATATGCGTGGAATTGGTTGTCTGTAAAAAAGAAGAATTCATTATACCGACGTTAAGTGCGAGCATCCATCTCTATAAAAGATCTGGATGACATCCTAATAGTAAAGGAGAAAACGAGTGATAAGTATAACCTCGAGAATTTATTAAGCGATGAGTTCTTAGGTCTTAGTTAAAAAAGGCAGGAATGGGATGAATTAACTATTAACTGTTTAGATGTTAGCATTAAAATTGCCAATGGCGACTACATTACATCAGTGTATAGAAAGAACGCATACAGGCCATTCTTTATTAAGTCCATAGCAAACGAACCATGGCATTACAAAATGGCAGCATTTAGGACCTTATTACAGAGAATATTGACACACTGTAACAATCAAGATATGGCCAACGAAGAACTCGAATGGGTACTCCACCAAGGTGAATTACATGGTTATAATCAGAACACCATCCTTAAACTATGGGAAAAGATTCCATGCAAAAATACTTGACAAGATGTCAATGACAACAGCAACACATATGATACAGAAACAAAAATATACCCTGTAGAAAATAACCAGATTTTCAGAAAGTTAGAGAAAATAGCAAAGAATAAAATAGTGTATAACAGAAAGAACATGGTGTTTAATCTATTGAGGAACCACAAAGACTAGGAAATGCAACAAATTCCCCGGAGTATATGAAATCCCTTTTAAGAACCTAGCACATGAAGAGATGAGATGATCATTGGTTACACTTCCCGTTCCTTACAAAAAAGACTGTCAGAACGCCAAAAAGATGCAGCGGAGAATAATGAGAAGACATCCCTGGCACAGTGGATTGCCAACTTTGACATGGAGGTAAAGTGGGACAATGCTAAGATAGTTAAGAAAATAGATAATCCACTGAAAGATAAAATCGCAAAGGCTGTTAACATAATAGATAAAAAATCAAAAGGTCATAATGTAATTAACATCATGAACCCAATATGGTCGACCAAGCTTGGATTTGATATGAAAAAATGCAAAAACGATAGTCAATTTTAATTTAATAACCACAGTATTATTGGTCATGTAATATACACTTTAAGTTTAATATTAATTTCAATATTGTTTGTTCAGTATTATACAATGCCATATTAATTTTAGAGTATAAACTTTTTAAAATTTGTGTTACTATAGTAATGATTATAATATATGTTAGTTTTGAAATGTATTCGTTCATTCTGTGTTCAATTTTAATGATCTATAATGGAATGTACCACTGATGAGGGCTGTAAATAAGCCAAAAGTGCTCTGAATAAACTGAAGAAACGTTTTGTTTGTATGTATGTATATTTATAGTGTTATTGTTATAAATATAATAGTATTCCTGCTCAAAGTGCTATAATCGTTTGGCATTATCTATTAATCAAAAAATTACAATATGCTGATGAACTGCTGTGTCCAGGATTGTAATTGTTGCAGACATGGTAATAATGTAATTGTTGCAGACATGCAATATTTTCTTATTTTCAGTTAACATGTCAATTTATTTCTTCAGATTAGACAAAGAAGAGTTTCTTTTGACATCAGTTATAAATTGCATCACAATTTCAGATAATAAAATATGGAAAAATTGAGTTTTAGTATTGGTGAAATGTATTATATCACAACTGCTGCATGTTCAACACCAACTATAAGTCACCATCAATTGTAAAATGTATCCTAATTCAGAGATGTTAAAATATGAAAAAATATGTATCTTTAGAATCATTGAAATATAGCATTATTAATTTTATTCACATCAGTATGCATGTCAAAATGAAATATAAAATATTAGATACTAAATAAGAATTCTAATATTACTGCTACTACTATTCCATAGTACTATGAGCCCCATGGGCCCTTGATCATCTTAACAGCAGACCTCCATCTTGCCCTGTCCTGAGTTAGGTTTCTCCAGTCATTTCCATCCTCTCCTGCCTCTGCAAATCCATTCTGACACCATCTTCCCATCATGGGATGGTCTACTCACAGGAACAAGAACAGGAAAACAAAGGTTTAGATGGCTGTACACTAAGTTTAGCCTTTGAAATAGAAAAGAAGTGAGAAGCTTATAGGAGAGTAAGAGAAAAGTTGAAAGGTTCCTATCATGAAGAAGTGTGATAGGGCACTAGTGGGAAAAAAGAGATGGTCTACCCACAGATCTTTTCCCCTTAGGGATGCCTCTTGGGATGTTCTTTTTGTCAACAGATGACACCCCACTCCATTCTGGTAGAATACTATATGGTGAGGCGAAATAAGCCCTTCCACAGGCTGCCCACCCCTCTGGAGGATCAGTCGGATTGTGGAGGACGGGATCGACGGGCCGGGCCCGGACCCCATGATAAATATTTTCAAGGGGTGGGACCGAGACTTGAACCCGAGTCCTCCAGAGTGGAAAGCCGAAGTGTTTCCACGCGGCAAATCCGGCTTAAAGAGGTGGGACCCAAGACTCGAACCCAGGTCCTCCAGAGTGGAAAGCTGAAGCGTTTCACGTAGCCAGTCTGGCCGATTTGTTTCTTGGGATTTGGTTGATGTGTCTCTCTTTTCCAGCTCTTGCTGTATGTCCAGCCCATCTCAATCTTTTGGACTTAACATTCTGAATTATTTTTTCTCTGCCATAATTTTCTTGGAGTTCAACATTGTGGAGTCTTTGCCATTGTCCAGACTCAACCTCCCCTGTTGGATCCCCAGGTCCTCCAGAGTGGAAAGCTGAAGTGTTTCACGTAGCTAGTCTGGCCGATTTGTCTCTTGGGATTTGGTTGATGCAAACAAAAAAAGTGATAATATTCTTTACTTTGCTCTAATTGGACTCAAGATGGTTTATTATATCATCCTATCCAATATCATATGTCACAATAATCGAAACCGCGATAATTGAGGTATTCCTGTATAAACAAAAAAAGTGATAATATTCTCTACTTTGCTCTAATTGGACTCAAGATGGTTTATTATATCATCCTATCCAATATCATATGCCACAGGATAAAACAGGCATTACTACAACTTCCTGGGAAGTGAGTGACTGCACTAAATCAATTAATGTGCTATGCCCATTTAAATGGCAGATGATTGTTTTTACATTTGTATTTTCTCATTTTTTTGGCAAAAAATACAGTGAAAATAAATCAAAAATTAAAGATTGATAAATAATATTGCCTATTTTAATAGAATTAATAACTATTTTCTGGAATTATTTCTGATATTTAATTTTTATATTTGAAAGTCCATTATATAAAAATTAATTTTTGCAAATCTTTTCAGAAATTAATTTTATTTAACATATAATTGGAACAATACAAATATAGTAGTCTAGAATATTGGAGGGAGAAAGAAAGAAAAAAAAGCTAATTTTATAAAAGGTATCTAATCAAAGAAGTTTTTGTAAAAATCTTATAAAATAAAAAATTTGGGTAAAAAATACTGGAATCATCATCATCAAACAGAAACATAATTAAATTTTGTTGCAGTTTTAATATTTTTTAATTTGTTCCTGCATGTTAGTAGTTTGTATGACAAACTACTTACATATAATGTAAATAACCACTGGTGATAAATTACAAAACACAGCATATGCCATAATTGGAATGGAACAGGTTAAGCTGTCTATTTCTGGAACATCCTATACATTAAACATTCATAAATTTGAAGACCAGATTTAAAATTTATTCACAACACTGTTAAGCAATTTTTCAAAGAAAGTATATTAAACAATATAAATTACAATATAAATTAATGATTACCTGTTATATTTATATATCTGCAAATATTTAATTTATGGAATAAATTTTAACATCTGTTAAATTAAAAGTAAACAAATAGTATGTGTGTGTATATTTTGTATTCAATTTGAAGAAGCTATTAACTGTTTTCCAATAATTTCATTGTGGACATAACAATAAATGTTATTAATTCATTGATAAAATCAAAACATGAAAAACTAATTGAATAATATTTTAAGAAAAATTCAATACCTTTAATTTCAATTGCTGTTGAAAATTACTGCAAGTTTTATGACAATCTTTTAATTCTTGTACTTTTAGATTATACTGTTCTTTGATTTCTCTGTGAAATAAATTAATTTATATAAATATATTTTACAACAAAATTCACTCTGAAATTTTATTTTATTATCTGAAATTATGATAAAGTTAAAGATATAATACTTTAATTCTGGATTTAATTAAAATACAAAATAATCTCACTTAAAAGTGTAAATTTATTAAAATTTTTTCTTTAATGTAATTTGTACCTGAAACTGGTAATTTGCAATTACTTGAAGTTTCAAGCAAAGTTATTTTGTATATTATTTATATTTTATATTATACCAGTTCTATCAGATTAGTTTATAACACAAATTTTTTGCATTAAACTATTAAAGTATAATTTAATTTAGATAATTAACTGATTTCTGCAAAATTCAATGTAGAGCTTTAATTTTTCATGATTCTGGACCAAAAAATTTGGTTATTATAGCAGATTTGAAAAATAAATCTTTTCATTGTTATTCATTTATTTTTTATAATATAATAAAAAATTAAATTATTCAATATAATTTAATTTTTATAATTAAATTATTATATAAAATAAATAACACACTATCATACTGTATTATTTACTTATTAGTAATGGGCAAGTTTCAAAATATTTTGAATCATCAAAATGTTTAGTCTATTTAGCATGTTTCTTATTTCTGTATTATTATTAAACAGAATTATATTTGTTCATTTATATAAAGAAAATTATTCTGTGAATTGATCAAACTATATGCATGATACTATTTCATAACTATTATCAGTCTTACCAGATCAACACAGATCAATAAAAAGTACAATTGTTGATCAATATATGAATTACAGGTATACCCCTCTATAACCATGTTAATTGGAATTGGAAAACCTGTGCAATAAGCACCAATACATTAGCGAGTTTGTGCAAAGGTATTTTACGTTATGATTACAACGTTATACATAGCGTAAGTTAAACATTATAAATTGCGTTTGCGCATCAACTGGTTTCCCTTATATTTATAACGATATAAACATGCTGAAATCGAGGCTATTTTCTGTCCCTCTCATGGTAGAAAAAGTAAAAAAACAAACATGGATGTATATAATATGATGGCATTTGATCCAGATGCATTAGAAGACTATTTTATTTTTACAGCTATGAAAAGAGCAGCTAAGGAACACGAACATTTATATGAAAGAGCGATCTTTAATATAAATGATATACCACTTTCGAACTTTAGACATCTTTTTACATTTGAAAAAAAAAA
>AYEL01077597.1:0-67734 GCA_000484575.1 Olivierus martensii
TTGATCAGTATTTTGGCATCGTTCCATTTAACTTCCACATCAGAGACTAGAGCCCTTTGCGCAAGTGCAGTTGTGGAAGCTTTGCTCTGTATATCCTTCATGTGTTCAGGAATGCGTTTTTTAAAGGAACGGGCTGTGTAACCTATGTAATTACCACTACTGTCATTGTCCTTATTGTAAATTGGGATCTGGTACACTCCTGGAAAACAATTCATTAAGCTTATCTTTATCGTTTCTCAGTACATTAAACAAAGTATTTCTTCTATTAAACACAATACATTGGCCCATTAACTTTTCTAATTTTCTTTTAAACTTCAATGTCACAGTATTAATATCTATAGAATAAGTTTTCTTGTCCTCCTCTTCTTTAGAATCATTTTTTCTAGTTTTACATTTGGAAATTTTTTGCCATAAACGTTTGATTGTATTCCTAGCGTAACCATGTTTCAGTGCTTGCTGTTCGATAAAAGCAGAGAAGAAGAAATTAGCTGTAACTGTTGTGCAGTGTGTTAGAGTTCTTTGTAACAGGGCTCTAAAGGCCACCATCTTATATTGCCATGGTTTTTTAGCATCTGCTTTCAAAAATAAAGGGACATAAGTATCTTATGTCCCTTTATTATTTAAATATAGACAAGGCATACTCACCTAGGGTTATTTCGATGTTTATATCTAAAAATTCTATTTGCTTATTACTTTCCCTTTGTTTAATTAGATTTAACCCTAATGATGAATCCGATAATCTCAATTCAATATCTGCTACAAATTTTGATTATAACTGAAAAATCTAACTATCGTCTATGTATCTCTTGTAAAGTTTTATTCTTTTACTAATCGGTGGTAGTACTATCTCTTCTTTATTTCTCACGACTAGTTTTGCAAGTACTCCAGCTAAAGGACTTCCGATTGGTACACCCGTTGTTTGTAAGTAGAAATTATCATCATATTGAAAGTATGATTTGTGGACTACTAGGTGACATATAGATCTTATTAAAGCTGGATTGCACTGTTTTTTTTGGGTGATATTTGAAGAAAAACCTATACAACAGTAAGCACGCTGGCTCTAACTTAATAGATGGATATAATGATTTAAAGTCGTAGACTTCTAAAATTTCATCCGGCAATGGGCCTACTTCTAGAAGATTATCTATTAATTCTACTGAAGATTTAACTGTCCATTCATAATCTCCCATTCTAACCATACACCAGTCTGCTATGTGTTTTTCTAAGAGGTAAGTTGGCATATATCTTTTTTTTCGACTACTGGTATGGCTTCGATTGGATGTTTGTCTTTTTATGAAAGCAAAAAGCCTAGATGGTTTTGGCGATTTAATGTAGGCTCCTTTTAAGAAGCTTGGTAATTTTGGGTTTTTTAGTATTTTATGTACTTCCTTGTCTAATTTTTCTGACGGATCTTGCTCTAGAATTCGACAGTTATTTTCATGTAAAAAGTTATCAATGAAAGCATTGTAAGTACTCCTTTCCAGAAGGATCATGATTTTACTTTTATCGTCTCTTGCACATACATTATTATTAGTTTCTAGCCATTCTTCTACTTTTTTAATCCTTTGTTTAAGATTCTCTATTTCTTTATTGTTGGTTTTTTTTATTAAAAACCAACACTAAATTTAATTTAGTGTTGGTTTATTAATTTAGATTAATAAACTTGATCCCGCAAGTATAAGTAATGCCTGGAAATGGTGCGAAAATAACTAAATGTTGTTTTGCTGTTTATAATTGTTAAGTGTGTAATAGATTAACTTTTATGATTTTCTTGTTACGTTCTCTTATGTTTTAAACTTCATATTTAATTTATAGCAAAATTTATGTTAACTTATTTTATGTTTTAAACAAATTATATTGCTTTATTATAGCAACATTATTTTTAAATTGTAAAATGTAAAAACGTGGTGTTCTATAGAACAATTTTATGTAATTCGTTAGTAGCTGAAGAGGATTCTAGAGAATCGAAAGCACTACTGCCTTGTAATTCGAATAAATATGTTTTTTTCCTGTCTTAGAGCTATATTTAGTTTAGCTTTTTAGTTTAATGATAGACAGAGTATTAGTTCTGCTTTTTCTATTGATTATAACATTGCAATAAATTTATTTATTTATTTTAATTCTGTTAATATTATGACCTATCATCATCTAATTGTTATATTTTAAATTTGTTCGTAATTTTATTTATTTAATAAATTTAACATGTAATGCAACTATCGAATAATAGCCATTACAATATTATATAGCCAGCCTTGCCTTCAGTTCCTCTCCAGAAATTGATGTCTATGGATATGCAATTATTTTTTACAAAATTTATGCAATTTTGTAAAAAAATAAATTTTAATTCTTACTATAAATTTTTAAATACCTATACATATTCCTTAATGATTTAAAATACAGGCAATATAATATAATGCAATATAAATACGTTTTGAGAGAGGAAGAAAAATACATATTTATAATTTTGATATTTTCCAGGATTCATTATAATTTATTCCCATTGGTTTTTTAGTTTGATTAGTGCGGTTTTGATATATGCAAGATCGGAAGAGCAGTTTTATAGTTTGATTAGTGCGGTTTTGATATATGCAGTGTATTGTGAGGATTTATTAAGTGCACTAATCAAGGGATTCCTGTATTTAACTTTTAACATGAATAATTCATGTTTACTCAACAATTGCAAAAATAAACCAATACTGGAAGTGGCCATCTTTCTTCACAATATAATACTAATTCAACCAAAGGATTTTAAAACCATCCTGTAACACTCACAAAATGCACACAAAAAACAAAGCTCTAAACAGGATAAATACTTTATTACCAGAGTCTAAGCTCTAAGTATCTTCCTTTATAGAAATCAACTCATTGCGACTCGACAATCTTGTCCTCGCTGTGACGTCATTAGACATAGCCAATCAACAATGACTGGTTGGAATGGGCCTCCTGTTTGTAAATTATCACAAGAGATCGGCAATTTTTTTCTAATCTTTAAAAATTTCTATAAAACTTTTCTTTCATAGTAATATTACGATTATTTTATGAAAAGAAAACAAAGATTTTAATATTAAATTCCAAAATGGATCGAATCTGTAAATAACATTTTATGAAGTTTTGAAACATATTAGAATTTCATAAAATTAATAAATGTCCATAAATTTAATATTTAATATTTTTTACACTTTATTGAGTTACACAAATCTTTCCATTTGAATTACAAATTACAAAATATGTTATGTTTGCATTTGTACACCCATTTCTTATTTTGCGACGACTATATCTTTTTAATCTAATGGCTGTCTGATTGCCAATGTTGATTTATGATTTATAGAAATTCATTTTTCTTCTTAGAAATGGAATATAGAAAGGAATGACGAATGAATGTAATTCAACCATTTCTCTATAGTCATTAGTGATATTGTATTTATTATTTCGATCCCATTACAAATATAAATAACGAAAAAATTCCAAAATTTTGTCTTTGGAGAGCAGCCTATCGGATGATATGATGAATCGTATAGTATGCTGTAAATAGCTCCATAGTTTCAAATAACGAACAGCATTTTCTGCATATCCTCTTTTGAATTGAATATTTTCTCCTGCAACAAGAAGGGATATCGGATTGGGAATAGACATGGTCGTCAAAGCGAATAAAATAATTTTAATTTATTTAATATATTTGAAAAATTCTAAAAAATGATTAATGTATTTATAAAATAGCGAAATTTATGTTACCAAATACTAAAATTTTATATTACTTCAAAATAGATATTTGATTATTTTGTTAATTCTTACTTAATGTAAAATAGATATTTGATTATTTTGTTAATTCTTACTTAATGTCCAAAATAAATTTATCTAGCCAGTAGCAGATTCTTAAAGAAAGTGACAGAGAGCACCCTAATATAAATAATTATATTACTAATAATTTAAATCATAGTTTTATATTTATTTCTATTTTTTTCCTAAGGACAGCGGATCCCTACCCTGAATTTGCTTATGTATCTAGCCCTCATATCATCTAATTTTCTTTTAAGAGATTTTTAGACGAATATTTAAGCTGTCTTCAGAATATAAAATCAAAATTCTGATAACATTTACTATTAAAAGAATATTTTCATAACTTATAAATTATGAAATTTTTTATGTCAAGAAAAATTGTTTTCCATTATCAATTCAGGCTAAATTCAGAGTCTCATTTTCCTGAAATAATGCTAAAGGCTCTCTCAAAAACTTGTTGCAAATGAAAAAGTTTTTTCCAACTATAAATATTGTATCATCATCTAGTACAGTATATAAAAAAATAAGTGAATTACTGAGGAAAGAAGAGGATTCTTTTTTGGTTGATGTTATTTTAACTCTTAAGTAGCTCATCTTAATTCTCAAGTCTTATATTAACTCTTCCAAGTATCGATTACTGAATTATAACTACCGTTCATTTTTTAATACTGGCTATTTTTAAATATTAAATATTTTGAAGTAGATGTCATTTTATCTTTTTTTATATCAAAATGGTCTTTCTAAGCAAGAGATTCTAATGGCAATATTATAATACATATCATAGAATATGCTCTTTAATTTTAGTTCACTTAAAGTGAAATTTTTGAATAAAAAGAGAAACAACTTTTTAAAATCATTTGATTAATGCAATCTGTAAATGTAACATCCAGAATTAAAAAATTATACTTTTATGCAGATTTTTGCTACTTACACTGTTAAAAGTTCTTTTATTAAAGTGATTTTTTCAAATTTTTTAATGCTATGAATTACTATATAAGACTTCTGAATGAAAGTGATATTAGTTCAACAGTATTTAGTTTACAATCAATTTTAATTTGGATCATAATGACTCATATAATAAAAAACTTTTGCGAATATTTTACTAGATTTAGAATCACTCCCGTGCCTATTGATTGGATTTTTATTTTTACGATATATATAATACGATTTCATATATATCCTAAAAATAATAATATCATATGCGATATAAATATACCGAACTTTTACTCGGAGTATTTATTTATTTTAATCCGTGATTTTTACATTAACAAACATTAAATGTAAATTTATTTTATCATTCATATCACACTGAACCATTAACTTTTTAAATTTCTTTTTCGTTATTATCAGTAGCAATAAATTTTTTATGCAAAAAGTTTTATGAAAATCATAATCCTCTACCATAAAAAAAAATCTTATTAGTTTCGATGCGTGATTATCGGCTCCGATAAATTAATTTTCGCATCAACATAACATAAAATTACATCGGCAAAAGTTTCAATTTTATAATAAACACCATTAAAAGTATTTTATTATTAAAAGTTACAGTTGGGTCATGTTACAGTGAAAATATAGATTTTATTTTATCCATAACATTCTAAAAGTATTTTATTGCTTGATGTAAATAAATTTATATCACACCTGCATAAAATCTGTTCTCAATCGTAATAAATATTTTGTGTGATGCATTATATAAGAAAATTTCATGATTAAAACATATCATGGAAAGTATAACGTAATATTTAACTTATAATTAAATTTAGAAGTAAAAATTCATGCTAACTGTATCTTGAATGTGCATCTTCCTAGACTCGTAAATTAATTAATCCACCAATAGCAGTTTGAATGCTCTGGAGAAAGAGGAAAAATCCGTTTTTATACATTTCTCGTTTATATATATATATAGTAAATCATCATTAATTCAGATTAATACAGAGGAATATTTATTTACATTAACGATATTCCGGTTTAATAAATATTTTTCCTTATAAATTCAAACAATAAAAATATTTCAAAACTAATATTATCTAACTGTATATCTTGTTTACTTGTTTCACCCATTTTAAAACATAGTTTTAAGCATAAACATGCAATATTTTATTAATTAAAGAAGTAGCATACTATACAATATTTATGAAATAAATATTGTATAGTATACAATATTTTAATCAAATATTATAAAACAAAAATATAAGATTTTTTATTAATTAAAGAAGTAGCATACTATACAATATTTATGAAATATAAAAAACAAAAATATAAGATTTACAGTCTATAATAAAATTTAAAAAAAAAAAGTAAAAAAAATCTGAAATTTCAAATTTTTGTTCGTTTTTTCCGGATAAAGTGATATCAGAATTAATGATGTTTTTAATGAATTATTTTTCAATAATTAAAATCTGATAAATAAATACTTAATATAATTTATATTTTCCACACCAGATGGCACTAAATTCAGTAACAATTCTAAAAATTTCCTTTCTTAAAATAAAATAAAATACTAGAATTAATTCTGTTAATGAACAAAATAAAAATTATAAAACAAAAAAATAATATAATATTAATCTATATTCGTAAATAGATTTTAATGACATTAATTATTAAGTTATAAGAATTATCATCGTCTTTTATAAATTTACTTTCGTATCCATATATTTTGTGAAAATTATATGTATATAAAAACCTGTATATATAATAATCGCAGAATTATCGAACTCATCATCATTTAATGACTAAAATTTATTCTTCAAATTTGTTAAAGGCATTACGAAAACTGATTTATAAATTTTGTTTACACTTAAAATTTGCTAAATTTAATTCGAATTTGTTGTTTGAATATGAAGTTAATAAATTCTTAGATAGAAAATCTGTTATAGTTCTATTTATGTCATTTGCAGCTATACAGCGGGGACTAAGAGGACTTAGTGACTCAATGAGCAGCAAAATTTCCAATCAAATCTGTCAGAGGTGTGAGGCTAAAATTTGCATACAATTAGGACGAACAACCCTGACGTAATTAGTTTTACAACTTTCCCGGACAAGTTTGAACAGGAAAATATGACAGCTAAACATGAATGATTAAAAAATAGGTTAAAAAATATCGGATAAATTGCAAACACTCATATAAATAATAAGCCCTTGTATTACTCGCATTTATATATTTAAAAAATTAATTTTTTTTTTAATTTTGAAGTGAATCTGGTCACACATTTTACGATCTGTAAAGGAAAATTTCAACTAATGAAATATAAATTTATTCTACTTGTACTTTATTTTTATACAGCTATTGTCTTACATGAATGTTTTCTTTGTGACATAATTAAGGTTATACATTTGATCGAATGTTGATCATGTTTCTGCTACGTAAACAAACTTTTATCGAATTATTTCTGAATAAACGGAAATATATCATTTTGTCGCTCGAACAGAAAGTGACTACAAGTCAATTTTAACTGTCAGTCTGTCAGTTGCCTCCTCTATTCACTGATATCATCATAATAAGTTCGCCGTCAATAGCGTAAACCGCATATCACACTCTCAAATTTTGCCCATTAAATTATTGAAATAAAAATCTATATTTAGCCCTCTTTTTTTCCTTTGAAAATTATTTCAAAAATAATTTATAAAGAGAAAACTACAGATATTAAAAAGCATTTTAAATATCGGATCATCCCAAAAGTATGTCTTTTTTATACTATACTTGTTCATACTTGTCTCAGCTTGTCTAAACATGAATTTTTAAAGCATTCACAACGTTGTAAGGGTGTTATTGATTCAAATGGAGAATATATATTTGATTAATTAAATTAGCAAGTGATTTATTTTTTATATCCTTTCAATACTTAATACTAAAAACGACATTATTTTGAGACGACCTGATATTTTTTCGTTAATTTGTTCGAATTACGAGTACAATAGAAGTTTTTACTTCTTTTTTTGGCTTCATATTGTCAAAATTGTCAGTTCGCATTACTTATGAGTTTAATAAGGTTTGAATAAATTAAATTTTGTAGATAAAAGTAATAAATTTACAGTAAAAATATACAATATCGTACATAAATATAGTGCTGGTGATTAAATTCGGAAAGATCTATTGATGGAAATCATTAAACAGTTTCTCTTTTGCAATCAATTAGAACTCGAAGAGGGATTCTTTTCATAAAAGTAATCTGATTTTCGGATTGCTAGTAGTTTGTGTATTCAATCTAGTTAAGTTTATTCAATATACTTTAACGATTTAACTTCAAAAGAGTTCTCGTTCCCTTTTATATTTTCATTTATCTTTAGAATTTTCGATTTTTTTTTTTTTCTTTCTTTTTTATTAAATTGTCGTTTCTAAAGCTTTATCTTTTCTCCAAATAGAAGATATCAGAAGATTCCGCTTTCGCTTTCTTGCGGATTTCTCTTAATCTTTCGAATTTTTTCCTTTTTATTTTTCTTTGCGTTAATCTGTTGATTGATAAACAATTAGCCGAATGGAATTCATTGAAAAAATCTAAGTGCGATTACTCGATTTAATGCGATTTTAACTCTCTTAAAAATGGTTCGGCAAGATACGGTAGAAACGGTATAATGATTCTCCAAATAGAAAACCATAAACATTAACGTAGACCGAGTAAACGGGTAAATTTATTGTTTTAATACCATCATTAGAGAAGTCAGAAGTGGAAAAGGAAAAATCACATTATGCTCCAAAGAAATTAAAAAAATAAAAATAATTAGATCAATGAGAATCAGAAAATATCTAGATTGAATATCAATCAAAATTTCATACTTTTTGATAGATATCGATATCATAATATCGATGATTAATGACGTGAGATATAATGACTTAATGGTATCGCTAAATGAACAAAACGGGATATATAGAAAAATAATGGAATTGGAAACTAATGGTCTCAATAATAACTGCAACTAACACGAAACTAAATTCTATAGATCAGTAAATTAATGCAGTAAAAATGAGCAGTTCTGAAGAGAACTAATGGCCTATTTTCTGAATATATCCTTCACTTTAGAATAATTAAAGATATGCGATTAAAATCTGTGCTATCAAAATCATCTTCAGTGCTTAAAATCTTTATGATAAATGGTATAAAAAATATATCAAGTATTTTCACAGTTATCGCAACGAAATGTTGAACGTCTATCATTTTTAACGAATGAATGAATACATTGTTAATTAATATTACTTCAAATCCTACTTTAATAATTTAATCATCTTGCTAATTTTGTAAAATTTAATTAAATATTTCAAACGTTATTTCGGAAAAAACCTTAGAAGTTTGAATGTCCGCCATTTTTAAATAATTTGAGAGCTAGAGGGTTAGGTGATACACGGCGTCAAGATTACCTTTAATGACGGAATATTGCTATCAAATTTCATGAAAATATACTAATTAATTCTAAAGTTATTAATGGAGACATATGGATAGATAACAGCATGATTGATCTCATAATCCTCACTTTCCTTCAGAAAAGTGCTTATAAGCTGCAGTCAAGCATTTTCTTCGTAAATGTAAGTTTAAAAAATAGATATATGAATGCAGTTAGTTCTACAAGACTTCACATGTTATCGTGAAGATAATCTGTATAAAATATAAATATATTCTGTGTTTTACATTGATTATTTATTCGAAATTGTTGTATATTTATAATAAATTATTTACGCTCGAAATTTGATAAAGGTTATCAAATTTGAATTTCTCTCCAAACAGTATCAAACTGTAGCTACATTAATAATGAGATATACGTCTATAAACAAGGAAATGAAATTTAAAAATTGTCAATGGAAGTATCACAATAGATAGACTACAGTTTGTTTGTAAAAATATGTTGTATAACACGTTTCAAATTATTGTCATTTTAATAAAACTGAGTTTCTTGAATTTTATGAGATAATTTTTAAAATGTCGCATTCAGAAATTAAATAAATATAAAAGCAAAATAATAACCGAAATTATAAAAAATAAAATAATTTTACGTAAATTGTATAATGATTTTTAATAATTAAAACTAAATAAATAAGAATTATTTAATATTTCAACAGTTTATGTTGGAAATAACATTAAACGATACACGGAAAGAACTAATCAGTACCTTCCGAACATCTGTTATTTTGGAATGATTAAAGATGAGGAATTAAAATGTATGCCATCAAAATCATCAGCATTATTATCTTTTCTACTGAATTTCATGAAAAAATTTATCAAAAACTTCGAAAGTTAGAAAGAAAAAAAAAACCTCACAAAATTTAATATCCATTATTTTTCATTCCTTATAGGTTTAATTCATGTTTGCCATTATTTGGTTATAATTATGGATGAATATCAAAGATATAATTGCAGATGAATATCAATTATCTGTAATTAATTTCATAAAAAAAATTCATAAATTAGTGCAAGATATATGAAGGAAGTACCGTATCTCAGAAGTTTGAATGTCTGCCATTTTTAAATGGTTAAAATAAAGAAGTAAAAGTAAAAGCAATGGCATCGAGATCAATAGATATGGAATTTCATAAAATGCATTAATCAGTTTTAAAATGTTTATTTTCAGGCTGACAATAGATAGAATAATTATTTTATTTAATCGTGCTATCTGTTTATATTTCTAGCATAGTTTCAAAGGAAAATAAGATTTCTTAACAACCCACACTTTCCTTTGAAACTAATCTAAAAATATAAACATATTGAAACAATATCTGTTTACGATATAATGCATTCTTCTATAAAAATTCCGTTTGAAAAATTATAACCATATTCATTAACTGGAACTCATTTAAATATACTTTTTAGTATGCAAATATTGATGTGATTCCTAAAAATTTTTCTCAAGAGATAAGTGCTTTTTTAAACTGTTTTGTTTGGTTTGTACAACTACACTAAACATTTAATCAATTTTAATTTTCATAAATGTATTTTCCTTAGACTATTATACAATATTATAATGTATTTACTATACTTATTACGATTTTTTTCACTAAACAATGCCTTCCAATATTGATTCTTATTTGTGTACGTGCCAAGCATAATTTATATATATATCTGAAGTTGAAAAAAATTTCATTTTACTAAGTAAAGTCTAGAGCTAAAATGATATTTCACCCGCTAATTAATATTTTATTGTTGAACGAAAATAATGCAAATATCTTGCATATCATTATTTGTTTTGAAATTTTTTTAAATGCTGATAATTATCTTTCATAATTAAAGTCGAAAATTGACGAGTTAAGATAACTTAATATACAAAATACGTCAAGAACATTTTCTCATTTAATTATGTAGAGATTACTCAAGAAAGCACACGAATTCAGCACTTCAAAAACTCAAAAACTTCTAAATTATAGTTCATTCGATGTGCGTGCAGTAGAGATCAACTTTTAAAATAAAAATTGATGTCAAAAATACAATAATACGATTTTAAAGATCAAAGAAATACTATCAAAGCAAGTAAATCTGTTTAGAACGAGATATGTGTTAAAAAATCAAAGAAATAACAAGCTGTTTCTTTCTAACATCATGAACGGAATGTCTGGAACTGCGATTCTCTAGTGCTTTCTGATACCTCTGAAGATAGTAGATAAGTCTGAATTTGTAGGCAACTTAATATTCAAGATACTACTTCCTCACAGATGAAACTTTCTTCAAGGATTCAGAGTGCTTGATGAGCATGATCTCCCATATAAACTATTCTTTATCATCCAGTTTCGAATTGAATTTTTACACCAACAAAAATTGATCAATAAAAACATTGATGTGTTTGCTTTAAAAATCCATTTCAAGTTTTCTAAAGTGAAATTCTGTAAAAAAGATAAGACAAATTTTCTTTCATCATTTCATTGCTTAGATCTACGATCAGGTTTATATCTACGTTCATGTAATTCGAAAAACTTTGAGAGTTAGTTAACTTAATCCTAAAAATAAGTAAGAAAACTGTCATATGTTGTAATCAATTGTAAAAATATATATATAATAAATAATATCTTATATCAAATTAAAAAAATAAATATGTATTCGGTACTATATAGTTATGATTTCTACTAGAATTATGCTTTTAAAAAAAATCCATCCTTAAGTTAACAAGAATTTCTTTAATCAAACAGATAAAACTGTAAATAATTAGTCTAATTAATTATTCAAACAATAAGTAAAAATAATTTTACATAATTATCTAAAACTGTTTACGAAATGTTTGCGTGTTATGTAGAGCATTATGGTAAATAAAAAACAGTATTTTATGATATTTTAATAAATTCTTCATAATTTTATTTTTTATAAAGCAAAAAAAGGGGAAAAAAATGTGATTTTTTGCAAACAAATGCAGAATGGAAACATTTGTTACTTTAAAGAGTAAACGCCAAGTGCAATTGAAGTTAGTAAACATATATTTTTTAAAATTATGATTAGTCATATAATTTATCGGAATATTGATGTTTTAGAAGAAACTTGAATCTCGCAATATTCTTGAAAACAAAAAGATATACGTAGATTTATTCGAGTTTCATTTTTACTTGAATAAATTCTCTCTGAGATTTTCGCATGAAATACTAAAAAGTAAATTAATGCAATCGAGACATTAAGTCAATTGAAGAAAGTAATTTCTTTTTTTCATTCGTGCAACACAAAAAAATTTTCCCATATTCTTAAAACCAGAAATGAAGAAAAATTCTTTTTTGTCAGAAAAACTCGTGGTTTTTTTTTATCTCTGAGTGAAAAAAATAACACTGAAACGTAGTGTAAACTTAAGTGTGTTTTAAAACTGTGAATATGATAACTTAAAAGCAAAAAAATCTGTACATTTTAATGCAATTTTCAAAAATTCTTATTTTAGATGGTTTCTAAAACTGCTAAAAACTCATATATCGATTAATGTTTTAAATTAGTTAAAAAGTTTGATACTATTACCCAATAAACATAATTTGATTGCTAAATATAAAAACAAAATACTCATAAATTAACATACAATAGAAAATATTAGCCAATAGAGTTACAATGAAGGAAAATATTTAATGTATTTCGTATAGAAATCCTTTCATTTAAAATTTTCTCTACTTTTTGTTTTAGAACTGCATTTTTAATAATTCTCAATCAAATTTTTATTAATATATTTTTTTCCTATAAGGAAATTTTGTCTAAAATTATTAATATTCGCAGATTTACGCGATCGCTTTTAAAATTAAAAATCATTAGAGTGATGCAATTTTCTCCGGAAGAATATATTGAATCCAGTTTTTGGATGGAAATAATAGAAACAATAATAATTTTTATATGAAGAAATTAATAAATTCGAATGAATTAAAAGTTGAAAATCATCTTTAACGTGACATTTCATATTAAATGAACTTTTAACCAAATGGATGAAAATATACAACAAATCTTGCTAAATCTATGTCGTTTATTCTAGAGTTTAGTAATTTTATACCGTACGGCGAATACTAAAACAGTAAAATGAACAATCGAACTTAATACAGTAGAATTAAGAGTAATCAGAGAACGGGATCTTGTGATTTAGCATCATTGTAAATTAACTGATAATCTCTCAAAGTTTAATTGTGAAATCGATATTCATTAATGCCAAATCTCTCATTCTATATAAGCACGATTAGAGATGGAATTCACTTTATTATATTATTCAATGCACATATATATTTTTTAATTTCTTTTGCATAAATTAATTTGTCAAAAACTGAATTTCTTCGCTGCCAAACATAGATTCATGTAAAATTTTGAATATAATTTTTTAATGAAATTTAAATTCACTACTTTATCATGATTACAATACGTATCAAATAATTCTTCGATATTTCCTTAGTTTATATAATTAGCCTTAAACATGTCAAAATTTCTAGATTTTATGAATATAAATTGAGCATAATTCAAATTGTTTAGCTTTTTTTATGTAGAATATATATACTAAATCATGTAAAATTCAAATCCTATTTTATAGTCTCATTCTATGTGCCAAAATTCTATTCTATAGCATTTATGTGACAAATTTCAAAGTTGACTTAAACAATTGATGTTGTATGCATACTATCGATAATCCGAACTACGTTTGCTCTTAGTTTATTATGATGAGTTTTCAGTATTCATACTAGTATCAAATGTTATTCTTAAATATTTAGAGGCAAGCAGTTATAGATTATATATTATAATTAGGGCCTATTAAATTTAAGATCTAATTTATCGTTTTATATGGTTTTATTGATATTTTTAGTAACCACACATCTGATTTTCAACATTAGTAAAATCGGATGTGTGGTATAGATTATGTAGAAGGTATATTTTGTAAATTGTAATCTTTGTATTCTATATTATAAAATATAGTGTCAAAGATATATTTTTAAACTTTTGTTTGTGTATGTTTATACGTGTTTTCGATGCAAAAAAAATCTTTTTATATTCCGTAATTTTTCTGATGTTATATCATAACAAATATAATTAATAATTTGGTACCAGTGTAATTTTTCATAGCAGTTATTAATTATATATTATGAAGAATTGTTGAGCTATTGTTTGAACTAAAATATCTCAACAGTTAGAGTATTTATGGTAAATCTAATATTCTCCATTTAGTTGTAAATATAATAATTTTTGTTCCTGAATTTTACAGTTTCGTGTACCTATTCATTCCGAGAACTGTATATATAGTTTATATATAATATATGGCGGCAGACAAATACGATATATTTATATTAGCATATTAGAATTTTAAAAAATAAATCTGTTAAAAGAAAATTTAAAAAATGATATTAGAGCTTGTTATCTATTTATTCGTGACTAGAAAGTCTGCCTAGCTTGAAATAGTGAGCAGAGATTAGTTTTTTCAGTTCAAAGCGCTGTAATCAACCCATCTCATTTGTATACCTCACCCCTATTCTTAGTCAGAACGGACGTGTCCATTTTTAGCTTCCACTATGCACATTCGAACTGACAGACTTTATAATTGATCAACTTCCAGTAATCCCTGCGAAGTAGGTGACAAACTTTTTGGAACGAACTGTACCTATTCATTCCGATTTGTAAATTTATTTAAACTTTCCTTCGTAGCAGCTTTTTCTTCAATTTTAACAGCTTTTTCTTTCTGTATAACAGCTTTCTCACTTCTGTAACAACTCACCTCTATACAGCTTCATACTACCCTTCTATAACACTTTCACTTCTATAACAGCTTTCTCACTTTCTGTATAACAGCTTTTTCTTCAATTTAAACTGTACATGTGTTTTATGAGTTTATTGGCTAGTTTTAGTTAATGACCAGGCCCAAACCCTGATGTCTCCTGAAAAACTGAAGATGTGAACTCTGAATTGAATCCATCCTCCAAGATAGTAAGTGACTGCCATCTTATTAAAGCACTCTTTTAGTAGACTGCTTTACCATCTTGTTATAATAATGGAAGTATATGGAGTAGAAATGTGACTCTGAACATTTCTAATTATAGTTCCCAAAGCATGTATATATGTATGAGGCATGCCAACAATCATCACTATCATGGTTAAATCACACTGGCAAAACAAAGTCGATGTCAGAAATACGCATTTACTAATTTATCTATTGAAAGATATAAAAAAGAATTTATCATCATTTGTAATAAACATGTTTTAATGTTTATTCCAACATGTTTTAGCTTTTCAAAGAAAATTAAGGCATGTTAGTAAGGATTGGATCAGGTATTTTTCTTCAATTTTAACAGTTTTTCTTTCTGTATTTAATTTTTATTCATAATTTATTTAACTACTTTCAAAGTTTCTATGTAGCGACCGTTATTAAATATGGCGACCATTCATAATTAAAATATATATTTTTGTCTCAAATAACTCGTTTATATGATTTATTCATTTCTTCAAAGTGCTTTTCCTCTAAACAGTTTGATATTTAAAAGATCACATTTTATCGTAATCATTTAAGAACTTATATAAGCTCAAATATAGTTTGAATTCTTGATGCATGTGGATTTTGATCTTAAATAGTATTATGTCCTTCTTTTTCTTTACGAAAATATTAAAAACTTGATTATAGTGATTTTCTAATTAAGTTTGAAACGGAGAAGCAATCTCCTTCGCCATCAACATCACAACATGTCACACCAACAGACCTTTAACTTCACAGGAGAATTAATATCAGATATCACTGTCATAATCAGAGATATCACTTCTGGCATTGAATCATTTTACGGTAAAACTAGATTCGGACATTATGCAAGACCAACTAGAGCAAAATCATAAACACGTCAGCCATGTTGCATGTGACGAAACATCATTGCAAATTCGAAATGCATATCTCCTTAGTTATAAAATTGTATAACATCCTTGGGATGCTATACCAATCTATAACTACAGAGATATGCATCTTGAATTTGGAATGATGCTTCATTACATCTAACATGGCAGATGCGTTTATGCTTTTGTTGTATGAATATTCCCGAATCTCATTTTTTAAAAAATTAATCTAGTTAAATGTCTGTTTACAAAAATTTTGCACTTAAAATTAATATTTTTTCTTCTCTGCCTATTTAAAAATTCATAAAAATATTGCCAAAGTATTACATTGATATAACATTAGGTCGCTGTTCATTTTCATATATTTTTCTTGCTGTTCGAAAAATTTTTATTCTGACCATTTGTGCCATGGAAAGCGTAATTTTTCTCGCCACTAGAATTTTTTTTAAAATATTATATCTGTAATTTCATGAAACATAATTCAAAAACTTCAATTTCTGCTCTTTTGAATCCCAAATAAAGTTTCGATCACGCAATCCGTTTAGATTCTCTCTCTCTCTCTCTCTCTCTCTCTCTCTCTCTCTCTCTCTGGAGAATAATGCAACACAGTATATAAAAATAATTTCCATTCGGAATATCGTGACACGCAAATGAATTACTAGAAATATTCCGAAATTCTTACGTAAATTACAAAAAATCCATCTGAAAAAAAATATTACCGCAACATGAGTTTAAATCATTTAAAAAATTACATTAAAATGCTTATAAAAATATTTTAGCTTGTCTTTAATGATATGCTTAGTATGAGTATACTGTTAATTTTAATTTTATTAAAAATATATATCTTTATTATTAATCTATTTAAAAATTCGGAAATTCTGATACATATTTTCTAAAATCCTCATGAAAATTCCGGAATATATATGAGGATGATTCGATCAAAAAACATTGAAAAATATGACACCATACTGAAGCAAGAAATGCGCCATTTTTCTTTCATTTCCAACCGGAGACATTATCTTTTCATTAAAAATTCATTCCGATTATTTTATTGTACTTGTTAAAGCTTTAAAAAAAAATAAAATAAATATTCTTAACATATATTTTATTTTGATTTTATCGGAGGAAGTTCCGGATTACATTTTTAAGTAGATTACAAGTGTCAATTAGGTACAATGAATTATGAATTCATTAATAATAAAAAAAGTAATGAATGAGAATATAATTTAAATTTATTTTTGTAATACAACTCCAGCTCAGATATTCACAACCGCGCCACCAGATGTCGCCAACTAATGGCATTTTAACAGAAAACAGGTGAACGTTGCCATTTCTCCGTCTGAATCCTCTGATTATTCTACTGCCTACACCTCTGATGTTTCGAAATATTATTATAAAAAGAAAAAAAAATGAATTTGTTAAAACAGTAATATTTTTTAAATTATTAAAATCTGTTACAAAAAGTAAAAATTACTGTCTACCTTACAGAATATAGTATTATATAAATATATATTTAGTTAACTTGATATTTCTTGAATACCACTACAATTTTTCGATTAATTATTCTTTAAAACAGACAAACGGATAAATAATTTTGTAAATCATTAATCATACGGGAATTCATTAAAGATTAAAACTCACTTCATTGAATTCCAGGATTGCCGAAACTTTGAAGTGAATATTTAAATTTTTTTATATATCATTCATTTAAATCTGCATCTAAAAAAATACAATTTAAGTATATTGGCATTGATGCTATGTAAAGAATTTGGGGATTATTTACAAAAAACAAGAGGACGAAAGTCGAAGTTTTTATGCAAGTTTTTCTCTCGCTTTAATGGATAAATACTTTCGGGAATACGTATTAAACTGCCACTCTGTCTCTCTGATAAAATTTATGTTTATCAATGACTTTCGAGAAAGATTTGCGCTTTTTTTTCTTAATCTTATTATCTTTAACAGGAAGATCTTTGAATCTTATCTGAACTCTTCCTGATAGACGTGCATATGTCGAGTGCAAATTTTATTCCTATTCTTCATCACACTAGTAAGAATTGCATATTTTTCGCATAATTAAACTCGTTATCTCGTAATTTAGCATGAGCTTAAGCTCGTTTAAAAATTCAGAAAGGAATGGATAACGACCTTATACATCAACAGCGTAAAATATAATATATTATTTTTTTTCGAATTATTTTATTAATAAATTACATTCTTCCAGATAAAGGTTGATATCAAGATTTCCACTACACATCACCTTAATTGGATTATTACACTATACAATATAGTGATGATGAGAAATTATTGTAGCAATTTTACACTTCGTAAGACAACCTTGACGAAAGGAAACGTTGTAAATAAAGAAGGATTACAGGATTCTTATTACGATAGTCATATTCACTATCGGGGTTTATTAACTTTTGCACAGTTTCCTCATAGTTCCGACTATAAACTAAGGATGCAATTATTTTAAACTACGTTTAAACATCAGTTTAAAAGTCGCATTTCAATTAAGCGAATCAATTCAACAGTTTATTACTAGTTAGTTACGAGCCAGTACTTTATAAAATTGTTAAAAAATATTAAATAAAGTTAATTAAAACTTTTGATTTATTTCAGCTAAATCTAATCACAAATTAAACATTATTCTCTCTATTTTCGATTGAAAATGAGAAAATTTTTATTAAAATTAGACACATTTGTGAAACTTCTCTTCATAATTCATTTGTAAGGAGAGGAAGTATGATGTACAAGGGCAATCAAATAAATACAGGTTGCGTTAAAAAATTTGTATATTTTTTAAAATATATGTTATAAAATAGGTTAGTTTATCGATTTGCTAAAGTTCAGTAGAATTTTCCGATTAATTTATGTCTAGAGTCATCAACAGAAGTCTCAATCAAGTAAAACAGGAGTGATACATCACGTAAAAACAATATAAAAATAATAAAAAACGGTAACGCTTCTCGACTCCCAGTTATACTTTTTTTCGCTATCTAACTTCACTTTAATGCCACTGTTCGATAACAGAAATATGTTCTATCAATGGAGATGGAATCTAAGTGATGTCTGCTATTCCTCCTGTTTCAAACCTGTTATTTGTTATCTATGCTATCCATTGGCTTAACTTCTACCATTTTGGAATCGACAGAGAAGAGAGTAAGAGAGAGAGAATCGTTAGCAGGAAATGGATGGAACGTGACGTTTACAGATTGATACCTCGAACGAATAGGCAAAAGCACGTTAAGTTATTTTGCTATCCCTACAGCGCTATTCTTCAGAAGGAGTAAAATAAATCGTATACCGATATCTGCTATTTAAAATTGCAATGCCTGTAAATGTTATCGGATAAAGTATTCAGTGACCGCATTTCCTTTAAATTTAAAAGAGCTAAATTGTTGTTTAGTTTTTTTTCCTTTTACTAGAACTATTTCATTATTCATAACTTTTACTTTTTTTAATATGTAAACATGTATCGAATCTCCGATGTTACCATAATTTCCAAGTAACTCAATACCTAAATGGCTAAAATGTACATCAATCAAATGTACGTCAAACAATTTTTAGATAAATGGGTAACATTAATCGTATTTGTAAACAAAACCTCCAGTTGAACTTTTTACTGGCATCGAGCCCCTTGTATGTCTTACTATTACTTCTCCCGCACACAATGGTGCTATGCGAAAAAGTTTTATAATTAAAGATAAAGTTTTCGACGTTTCCAGTAATATTTTTGAATCTTTCGATCGATAACTGAAATATTAAAGATATGGAGACGATAAGAAATGAAATATGATGCCATTTTCTGTGGAAGAGTGAACAATTTCTTTACTTCACAATATTATCGTCGGAACAAGATGCGAATTTGGATACTTTGAATGGAATCTGCATTATCCTCCAGCGATACGTACGGTCGGTCTGTGGAAAAAACAATAATAAAAAAGGAAGTCGCAGAAAATAATAAAAGTTTCCATGAATTTGTGATTTCAGTTGAATTCGCTCACGCTACTAAATCTTTTGAAAGAATTTTCGTGCAGTTTTGACCCAGTGTTGAATGAGAAATATTGGTTATATGTTATACAGATATATTACATCATCGAGTGGAAAGTTGAAAGAGTGAAAGAAATTTTAAATTCGGTATAAAGTAACAATGGAATTTTATTCACTTTCCTGGACTTCATTCTACTTTGATACTTCTTTGTGGACGGTTACACCACAAAGCAACGTTGTAGCTGGAAAGAGAACCGGATTTACAGGAAAAATCAATTTGTTACTCAACTTTTTCAGGTGTTTTTGCTACCACATTCTTTTATGTTAGTTTTATACTATTGTATAAACAAATCGTTATTGATACAAACATTAATTTCTTTTAGATAAAGTTATCGTTAATTACAGCTCCATTTTTTTCTCTTGTCCTTTTAAAATTATTCTAGAAATGAGTTTATTCGTTTTAACTTTCTTAATTTAGTAAGTAAAGTAAAAATTTTTAATTATTTTAAATTGTTTTAAAACGTATTTTTCACATTTAATTTGTTTTTCTTTTGATCTCATTACTTCATAATTATCTACATACAAATTATTCTCTAACTTCATCTGATTATTATATTCTAAATTGGATTAAGAAGGAAAAATTATTAAATTGAATTAAATGATGATAATAAAATTTTTGATTTACATAACAAAAAGATAAAAATGTAATTAAGTAAAACGTAATTAATTTTTTCTCTGATTATTTAATTGATAGAAATAATTACTTTATAATGTTTTAATTGTCCTCTTTCGTCGAATAAATACAATTTTTTTTTTTTTTTGTATATTTTTAAAGGCGGTGTATCGGAGATTTTTACGTGAATTCGCATCTTTCGGAGTGCTTCGAGGTAAAGATAAAGATGTTGTTGTCATGCCAACTGATCCATAATGATAGCTTTGTTATAGCTAAAGATAATGTTGATCCACACAACACTAGGCGATTCACAAACAAGATATAACGTCTCCTGTCTCAAATCTTGTGACACGAAGCTTTCTGGCATTTTCTGCCAGATTTATCTTTTGTTTTATAATTCATCGTACCTATCTTCGAACGGAAACGAGCCGTTGTAAATAGGATAAAAGGAGAACATCAATACATTTTTTTATTATCCAGAAAATTCTATAAAGGTTACTGCATTTTAAAAATTTAGTTACAAAAGTAATCTTGTTCACACATGAGATACCAATAAGAATAGAATAATGAATAATGAAAGAATATCGAACTTTATATAATTGCATTAGTGGATTATAAGTACATAGATTATACTCAGTGCATGTACTTGAGACACGATAACAGAAAGAAAATACCAAACAGCACTCTAGTAAATTTAATGGAAGTTACTGGAGCTGATGAGGAATGTCATAATGTTCAGAAAGACAGAAAGTGAATCCTTAAAACGATTTGCTTAAAGGCAGAAAACAATCATCAAGATGCAAAATAAAAACGCTGAATGAAGTAAAAATAAAACAATGTTAAGATATTAAGCATTTAAACTATATTTCCAAGGATAAAACTAGCATAAAAATGATAAGATATAAATAATTCAGGATATATTAAGAGAGTATTTCGTTTAATTTGAACGTCCGCCATTTTTAAATTCTGAAGCTAGTGAGTTAAATGATGCAGTGGCGAGATTCATTACCAAGTTTCATTAACATATATTAAAAAATTGAAAAGTTTTAGGGGAGAAACACGGAAAGACATCTTGGTGATCTTAAAACTCTGGTTTTCCTCCGGAAAGTAGGCTGAAAATACACATACAAAACAGTAAATATTTATCACATTGCAAATAAAACAAAGGCAGTATATTTGCTACACTTATTAAGCATTTACTGCATTGCAAAATATACAAAGGCATTAAATATTTGCGTCAATGTGTACGATATAAAGTAAGCACAAGGTACAAAATACATATCATGAAACATTAATGTTGTTAAAATATTAAAGAGAGCACAAAATAAAATGCAAAAAATATAAAAAGTATATACGATAAAATAGGAAATATTGTTTATATTGCACTAATAAATACATAATTGTATTTTCGAAAATACTGAATATGTTTTGTTGCTCTGTAAGCTTTACATATAACTGAATATAACCAGAAACGAATAAAGATTCAGATAAAACAAAAATTCAGAAATCTAGTATGGTAAAGAAAATATAAAATAAAAAATTTATACTTGGTGAAAGTTCCATTTTCAAATAGTATTTTTATTCTTCAAGATGGGTATTTTTTCCCATTGTTGTCATAAAAAAAATATCTAAGAAGGTAACCAATTCAAGATGTCAACGCGGCCAATAACTTTTAGCCCATAAATCACGTCTTTCTTGTATATATAACGAAATACGACTCTTCCTGTTTGTCATTTTTTGATTCTATGTTTTGACACTTTGCGACTAAATTGAATAAGTGACGTTTCGTGTGACCAAACAATGTTATAAACAAGTCGAGTTTCGTGCCGTTTACAATGCTATTTTTATCATCCAAAGCATATAAAAAATTTATATTCGATTGTTTTATAATAAATAAATAAATAAACAAGAAAACGTTATATTCAACGTTAATAACTCGAGGTATTAAAACTTCTTAAAACTTTCTAGAGGTATTCAGTGAATAATTGTTCTCTGGAGATGTAGTGAATATACTACAGATATATATATACGTCATTCAAACACAGAATGAAGTGCCTGCGAGTCAAAGCTGTCGGCCTATAGTCTATAAAATATGAGTCTCCGTGGTATGAATCTTCTTTATAAGAAACGATAGACGAATAAATAATGATCCAAAACATGAATTGTTGATTGACCATTGAGAAATTATCTTCTACAAATAATTTTAGCGAGAAAAATCCATATTTTTTTCTTTTGTTCGTCTCGTAAACACGTTGAATATTCATAACACGTTACACTTCTGGTTCGCTTCGGTTTGCAAATTCCAATCTCTTGAGAATGTTTCTCTGATTATAAAAGAATAAAACTGTTTTGTCCATTCATTATTTGGACTCGCTATTTTTCACTTAATGCATTTACAAAGTACACAAACAAGACGTTTACATTACTAAGTATAAAGGCAACAACACAAAATACAAAGCATTTGCAATTTATTAAATTTAAATACAAAGGATAACCGCAGTAATACGTGAGTTACTGCGTGAACAACAGTAACAAGTTACTCGATTCTCCTATAAATGAATATATTTGTAAATATTCAATAATTAAGCTGCGTTACTGCATTAATAAATTATGTTATTCTGTCGACAGCTATCAAAATAATTTTTATTTATTTTTTTAACAGTTTATCTATCCTGTATAAAAAAAATATTCTTTTTTATCAGCTTTTCATTTTTAGTTTAAATTTTATTTCTTTAATAATTAAGTTTTCCGCGTTTTTTCCGTTTTTTGTCCTGATTTTTAATAATTTTTTTTTTAATTTTTTGTTCACGTCTGTCAATTTGAAGTTAAAATAAAGCCAAAAAATAAAAAAAAATACTTTTCAATTAAGTGTAAAAATCTTCAAAAGGAAGTTTTAAAAAATACCGAAAATAAAACAAAAGGAAGACTTGAAAAACTTAATAAATATAAATCAGAACGAGTAGGCAAACTTAATAGAAAAAAATTTTTTTTCGGTGCGTAGCAAATATGAGATAAAATTACTTGATTACTCTTTTGAATTTTATTCATCTCCTGAGCAAATTGCTTTTTTGCGTTACAGGTACATTAAACAATCGGGTAATAAGTAAAAAACACGTTTAAATATAAAATGGTTTTTGTGTTATACGTGAAAACAGTGTTAGTTTTGTTTGCTACTTCTTAAATAACTCGTGCATATTTTATGTTTTTTGAATTTTATGCCACGTTTGCTAAGTGTATCAAACACACTCGTGCATCGTTATAAAACGCATTATTTCTTCATTAACTCATTGAAGAAACTCAAAAAAAATTAATAAAAAATGCCCGTTTTTGCTAGTTAAAAAGTTTATTAAACGCAATTTAATATAATTGCACGTTTTTCTTCGATAAATAAGCACCGACTTGTAGCATCAGAGTATCATAAAAACAAAAAAAAAAAGGAAAATTTTCTTATTATATAATTAAAAAACATTGAAAAAAATTAGCAATTTACAAAAAGTTTTTTTTATTATTGTTATTATGTAAAATTTTTCAGAAAACAGCGTATAAAAATTCTTCTAACCAAAGTTATGTTTTTGTAAAAGATATTAAAGTTTCTTCTAACATCGCAGTAGTGACGATACATAAAATTTCAAACTTTATACAAAATTTTTTATTTTTTTTTTCCCCACTCCTCAATCAACAGATCTTTAATATTCACGTAAACAAACAAACAAACTCGATCTAATCTTGAATTTTTCATTTGTTTTCTCCCCCTATAATCTACATTAGTAACACAACTTTTATGCCTTGTATGATTTTAAAGTCGCGATAAGGATTCCGCATCCGTTGCTTGTAACACAGATATCTCTAAATGCCCGAGATCAGTAGAACCTTCCAAAATTGTCGTTGTGTAGCCGCATTTTCCTTCTTGCATCTTTTGGACACATCGTAAAAGTTTTATGTCGGCGATCCGATACTTTTACCAATAACACGGTAGCATCGAACAAGCGATAAAGTTAGCGGTGGGTTAGCAAATATATAACCACTTATCCGATTCTCCAACTTCTCTTTCGCTTAGAAAAAAATTTTCCTCCTTTAAATCGTTTAATAAAGTCTAAAGTATAATTATTAATATAGGAATTACTGTTCGCACCTGGCAATTATGGAAGGAAATAAAACTGGTAGGAACGTAGATTCATTGGAGCATTTTCTACAGAACAGATGCGGCTTGACTTAGATGGATGATGTCAGTTAAGTTCAGACAGTTGCTCTGGATCTTCGTCTGCCATACATCTTAGCAGAAGCGTCAAAGTATAAATCACAATTTACGTAACCGCATGAATTTGTTGAGGAAGCGAAATGAGCGTAAAAAGCAAACAACTAACAAGTTAACAAACCAGACAACATACAATAGGAAAGGAAATGACGACTGCCTGTTGAACCAGATTGTTGCTTTTCTCTAAAATTTTATATCTATCTATTATATGCAAACGTTTAATTATTATTTGATGAAAAATCTGAAGATCTTAAGAATATTTTAATTGCTTAGATTAAACATTTCTTCAATTAAATAGAGCGTATGATTGTTTTTATTTAGTATAAAGTTCTACTTCAACACTCTCTTCTATAGAAGAAAATACTGTATAGAAATAGGTCTTGTAATAAATAAGAGATATTCTGGATATAGTACAAAGACTCTACTTCTATATTCTCTTCTATAGAAATAGATTCATTAAAGAAGAGAATTCTATATAGAAGATATCTATATCTAGATTCTCTATTGTAGATATAGAGAATTCTCTATATTCTCTATATATAGAATTCTATATATATATATATATGTTATGGCCAATGTCCGACATATAGCCAATTCGCGAAATGGCTGATAGAGAAATTTCTCTATATCTACAATAGATTCTCTATTGTAGATATAGAGAATTCTCTATATTCTCTATATCTAGAATTCTATATATATATATAACATATATATATATATATATGTTATGGCCAATGTCCGACATATAGCCAATTCGCGAAATGGCTGGCCACTTCTAGATTTGGCCAAAGCCCGAAATATACTAGAATTTACGATTATTTCGGGTTCCGGCGGGCAATTCGCGATGAGCCCGATAATCAATGGCCAATTCGAGAAGTCCAAGTAAAAGTGGCCAAAGCTAGAAGTTTTGCGAAACTAAGTAAACGGAGTGCATTCGTACGAATTTTGGCTTATTCACCAGCGAGAATGGGATTGTATGTCGCGTCACATGTTGGTTTTACAGTACTGATGTAAGAAATTATAGAACTTACCCACCCTCTAATATGATTGCAAGAATGGGATTGTCTCTCAGTGTAGAGACGTATATTTCGGGCTTTGGCCAAATGACAAAATCTAGAAGTGGCCAACCATTTCGCGAATTGGCTATACGTCGAGCTTTGGCCGTAACATATACATATATATATATATATATAATTCTAGATATGTTCTATATATATTGTATTCTCTCACATATTCTATATATAGAATATGTGAGATATATATAGAGATTCTAGATATACAGAGCAAAAAAATTATAAATTGTAACATCAAAATTTTTCGGATGGTCTCATCAAAAACCACAATTTTTTTATTTAACAAAATTTACAAAAACGATTCAAGATTCTTAATCTAGTAGCTATCTCCTTTTAATGCTTCTAGATCTCATCCAATAAATGTCAGTCCGTTCCGAAGCGATTTATAATATTGATGCCTGTTTTTTGCCGAATATATCCAGTCGCAGCTATTTTTTATTTATCAGATTGTAAATCATATATTCTCTCTTATTTTTTATTTTTTATTTTTTATTTATTTATTTATTTTTTGCACGTCTAGAATGTCTGATAAGTGATATAAATAATAATTTTTATTTATTTATTTATTTATTTTTTGCACGTCTAGAATGTCTGATAAGTGATATAAATAATAATTGGTTTACGGTAACAAAAACGTAATTTTTCATCTTTATAAATTAGTAAAGGTCGGATCGATATTTATCGACGAAATATAGAATATAAAATATTCTTTCGTCTATATTTCGATCCTTGAAAAATTTTTCGATTCACCTCTGTCTGAAGGACGTTTTTCTTTTGTTGTCACTTTTTTATCAGCCAAAATCGACAAATAATGACGTCAAAACTGCGTCTTAAGCAAAAGTTCCTTTTTCTACACGCGTAACATTGTTCTTTTGTCTGATATCGGTTTGGCAACTTTTCCAAGAAGGAAAAAAACTGTTTAAAGTAGAGAGTCCGATCGTCTTTCTGAATTTTAAGCGCATTTTTCTTTGACAAATATCAGATATGAAATAATTAGATGCCACGCATCTTTTCTCTTCTAATAACCGAGAAAAATAAGCTTATCTGATGCTAGTAATGATATAAATTTAACATTTTTGTATTGTTTCTGTAATGGAAAAAATTTATATTATTGATTTCTAACCGATAAAAATTTCTTTAAAGATGAAAAGCTATAGATTAACAGTATCTAATTAGCATAATTCTCTATAAAATCCGTATTTTCTCTATTAAAAAAAAACTCAAGAAAAGGCGGATTTACGTAACAGATAAAAAGTCTAAATGCTCATTTTTTACACAAAAAAATTCAACAACAAATCATTAAAATTTTTGAAAACTTCCTTAAATTTTTACTTATTTATTTATTTTTTTAATATTCTTAAGAAACAACATATTACATCTATAAATTCACTAAATCCCCTAAAATTAGTAGTTTTTTCTTTTATAAAATAAATGTCTTCTTGCTAATCTCAGATTTATCTTTAGAAAGATATTTTTTTTCCTAGTTTCTTAAAGGTTTATTCCTGAATACGATGATAATTTCCGAGATAATAATCATATATTTTCCAACAAAATTAATAAAAATTATTAAATTTTTCATAAAATTAAATTTTATCATAGTAAAAATAAAATATATAATCCACCAAGTCAGCAAATCTTTTAAAATTAGTAATTTGTTTTTCTAATATTTTTAATGAAGGTTTTAGTCTGTCATATTTATCTTTGAGAGAAAGAGAGAAATATCCTTGATTTTTAAAGCATTAACCAGATTAAAATAGATATTTAAAGTAACTAAAGAAAGAGAATTAGCAGCTAATTTGTTTTAATTAATTTAATTAATCCCAGAAAAAAGCCATAATAAAGAAAATTATTAATTTTCTCGTCATGATTCTATTCTATTCATTACAGATGATAAACAAGATATATAATTTTTTTAACGTTTTAATTAATTCGTTTAATTAATTTTTGTTTTCTTTTTTATATAAATAAAATTACAATTTTAAATTAAATATTTTATGCGAATCTAAGAAGGATTTTCATCGACTAAAAATCGTAATTTCTTAAGGAAATATTTGAATATAATATTATTATTATTTTATTTTATTTGCACCTGATTATTAATTTAAATTTAATTATTTAATTCAAGATAGTTTTCTCTTCGAACGGGAAAAATTTTGTCATATAAATTTTTAACACATTAAAAAAAACTAATGGAAAATAAACATTAAAAGTATAAATAAAATATTTATTTTTCTACAAGTTACCAAAGTTTCTGATGTTTATCTTAAATAAAAGTCGATATATATATAAAAATCTCATGACATTAAACTTTATTATACTTCAGTTTTTTTTTATTTATCTCTCAAAATATTGATGAGAAACAGAAGTTCTTTAATTCTGCAAACTTTGCTTTTTAGATGCGCTATTATTATTATTTTCTAGTGAATAAAAAAAAATGAGAATAAAATTTATAGAACAATAAAAACCATAAAATTTTATAAGAATTTGATAAAAAATTTATATATATGCTGAACTTATTTAATACGTATCAGTTATAATCCGCCATTTTGAAGCAAAATGGCGAATTATAACTCTTACGCGAAAATTTTATAAGAATTTGATAAAAAAATTTATATATATGCTGAACTTATTAAATACGTATCAGTTATAATCCGCCATTTTGAAGCAAAATGGCGAATTATAACTCTTACGCATTATGACTTATTACAGGTATATTTCTTTAAAAATTTTGTATTATTTTGGTTAAATATCGCTCAAAAATATAGATATTTTAACAGAATGAGAATAAAAGAAGCAAAATGATATTATTTAGCAAAAATAATAGGAATATTTGCGAAACGATATCGGATCCGCCATTTTGAAACAACATGGCGGATCCTAACTCTTACGTATTATTACTGGTTACGGGTATATTACCTTGAAATTTTTGTATTATTTTAGTGAAATATCGCTGAAAATATCGATAATACGGTAGAAAGAGAATAAAAGAGAACAACAGTTAAAAAAAAAACATTTAAAAAGTTATCCATTGTTTTCGAGTGTTTTTATCCAAAGGTTTGCGTATCAAAAACCGACATAATTAGAGTTATGTCGAGCGTAAATGCAATTTTTATGATTGAGAAAATTTAAATAATGACTTAAAAACTCGTATCGGAATGATGACAAAAGCCGCTTTTAAATATTTGAAATTTTTTAAAAAACTGTTTTCAATGTCAATGTAGTTTGTAAGTAAACCAATAATAATTTCTACTAGCAAATACATTTTCTCATGCAATTTTTGCTTATCTTGATGGGAAAATATATAAATATATTTTTGTGGAATTTTAATAAGTTTGATTAAAATTCTTGGAATGCGTATTACATAAAATATAAAATGAAGTATTGTGGGCAGTACGTTAAGATGTTTCAAAGATAGTAATGATAATAAACTGTTTTGGACGAAATAGAAAAATTCTATTTTAGTGGAAAATACGGAATGATTTCATATTTTATTTTTACGAAATTCCGACGTTCTTTTGAAACAAATGTAAGCGTATGATAAATATTATGTAAACTGGTTTTAAAATGTTGGAATTTTCTCAAAATCGATTGAGTTTGTCTGAAAAATACAGTAGTACTACTCTACTGAACAACATCTACAAAAATTATAAATGTTTTTTTTTTGATGGGAGCTTTGTTTAGGTATTTTTCCTATTCTTATTTTAAACTTAAATGACATCTCTGCTCTCGTTTCTTCATGCTTTTACTCGCACGATTTTCATCTTTTGTTGCTCATTCTTCCGTTTTTCGACCTTTGTTGTTCGGTCTTCCGTTTCCTTTTCTTCTCGCATCTCTGCTCATTTTTCCAACTGTCCGGATGCGCATCACTTTAAAAAGCGATAAAAATCATCTCTTCTCTTTTTCTCTAAAACGTTTACCCTCAAGTGGAAGACTAGTATTTCTGTTGTTATTACTTAGCCCGAAGACAGTTGTTGCAATCAACGTAAAGCCCTGAGGGATTGTCGGCATTAGTTCAAACTCCCTTTATAATCCTGTTCCACTTAAAGATCTGTCAGCTTTTATGGCAGTTCGTTAAAGATGAGGACAACCTATTGATGTATATTTTACAGCATCTTCCATTCGATAATAAATTATCTCTACTATGACTCATTCTAATAAAAAATGTTTTTTAATATTCTTTCAAAAAATAATATTCAACTAAAACAAAATCTATCTATATATATAAATATATATATATATTTTATATGTGTGTGAGTATTTTTATTCCTAGCACGTATAAAAAGAAAAGAAAAGAAGAAATTCTATTTTATGGTCTCCTGCCTTTTAGAACTCATCTCGAGAGGTCATCTGTAAGTTATCGTTTTTACACTCTTGATAAATATGTTAGCAACGTAAACAATGCCGTTAATTAAGGTTTTCATCGAAATAAACTTGTTTTCTTTTGAAATACTTAACAACTTTTGCATATATTTATATTTCCATTATTTTCAAGTTTTAATTGTTTTTGAAACTTTAAAAATAATGTGGTTAACTAATTACGGAATATCTAAAGAAGTTAAACCGGATAAGACATTAAAACAATCTTAAATGTGCTCTCTTAAATTTTCATTAAAAAGTAACAGTTTTTTATGAAGAATTTCCCATTCGAATAAATACTTTAGAAACATTTCTAAATTAGCTAGCAGAAAATTCTTCTAAGCCATCAGACAGAAGTTAAATGGTGATGTTAAGTTCTTCTTCTTCTTATATATTTTTTTATCTTTTTTGTAGTTCTGGTGGGAAGTTTTAACTGCCGACATTATACCAGTCTGTTTATGGTCTATCTCTTCTCTGCAGGAAATTGGATATTTTGTCACGCTATTTACTCTGTGCGGTTTTCCTATAGACGGTTATTCTACTTGATACAACCTTATACACACCACTTAAATTTTCTTATTTAATATAGAAATAATCAGTTTTCTCCCGTTTTAATCTCGAGGTATTTATTTTATGACTTATGGATTAGTTAAAACAACAAAAAACAACTTTCGTTTAACCTTTAATGAAATCGGAGAAAATAAAAAAAAAGCAAAGGAGAAAGAAAAATAACATCCATTAAAGTAAACGGAACTTGGTAATTTATCCTTTTTCGCGTTTCTTATTCATTTATTCAAGATTGAAGAAGGCAAAAATCTATTATTTTTAATTCAGTTTGAGTAAATTAAACGAACTAACCTCAGGCTGCACATATATTAAACGAAAAAAAATTTAAAAAAACGGTTTTTCACGTGATTTGCTTCATTATTAAGAAACTGTCAAAGTTTTAAAGTTTTTCATTTGTCAAAACGGACTTTTGACGATCAGTTTTTTATATTATCCAAGCGCAATACTTGCACTTAACCCCATTTTTTCCCATCCGAAATCGATAACTTCTTACGTTAAGTAAAGGCAACGGTTCTATCACCTTCGTACAAGAACTTTAACTCATCCACTGAACTAGATACAGTACAAAATCCATCCACTTATACGGGATAATTGTTTAAGTACACTTTCCGGCCAGTAAAACAAGAGATAAGGTCGATTCAAGGTTGAATTATTAAACTGTCTTCTTCAGTTTTCGCATTTCCAGATTGAATTGGATATGACACAAAATCGATAGGCGAGTATTCAATGAAAATGTGCAGACTGTGTTAATTTGAGAGTGGCGAATTATCAATATGTTAGTAAAGAAAAAGAAAAAAATTTGTCCACTTTTTTAGATACTTCTAGCTTTTCGGCATATATATTATATTATTAAACCGTACGAAACACGCGAGAGAGTGTTTACAGAAATGATTATCGTTAAGGTTTACAGTGTGTAAATGGAAAATTTCGAAAGCTGTTAAATATTTAACGATTAGCGAACTAAATAGAATGAATAATTAGCAAACAAATATTCTAATTTTCGCCAAACAGATGGCCAAAATGCGAAGAGTTTATACGCATTACGATAGCTAAAATTGCGCATTTTTTAGACCTTTTTTAAACGAAACTTTTAATTAACAAACTCGAATTTTAAGGAATTTTTCGAACAAAACGAGTTATTTTAATATTCTCACCGTGTCGATATTTTAAATTTTTCTCCGCCATAATTACTTCGAAGAACTTTAAAAAGGGGAGGAAGAGAAAGAGAGAGAAAGAAAAAAAAAGGCAACTAATAACAATTTAGAAACAAAAATTAAGTTGCACAGAAACATTAATTATCTTCCATTCTGTCTGTATATGTAATAATGGATGGACTACCTTCAATTTCAAATCTGTGCCAACAATTATACTAGATTTTAATTGCACCCCATTATGAAAATTGAAATTTTGATTGATTTTCTGTCTTCCATCTTCTAATACAAACAGATACCGACAGATTTTTAATGACGAAGAGCAATGTTTTGCACATGAAAAACGATACAACATTATTATAATTTTAAGTCTTCCATTAGCAAAAATTCCTTCTAATAAACATCGCAGAAATTTTATTGTTTTTTGTCAAACTTGTTTACATTAAACTATCTTTCGTATCGAGTATAAAAAAAATTTTATTTTCCTTTAATGCAATGTAAACAAAATATTAAAATTATGTTTTTTGTTGCATGTTTTGAATGATGTTCGTGTAAATTTATTTTTTTTTTCATTTTTGACACTTGCAGCAACAGCAACAGAAAATTTTATGGATGCAGTGCAAATTTATAAAGTCGTGCAATTTTTAAACTGTTGCAAAACAGAAACAATTTCATAAATTGCTACCGAATTCTCTACTTTCAGAAACAAGTTTTTGTACAGTATTCGGTTCTTTAAACTTTAAAAAAAAAAAAAAAAGATTGTTTGCGCTCTATTCTTGAAGTTGTGCATCGTCTGTTCAAGGTTTGTATCCACCACACGGTATTTTCAAAAGCGGTCTCTAGGGCTATCTGCTTTACATATCTTTGACGAATACAGATTTTTATCACAGTCTGGCATGTTTATCTTGATAACTTTCCTTCGATTCATCATACGATGCACAGCTGTCCGCCTTTTATTCTTCCTAATATAATTTGTTGAGAGATCTTAAAAAAATTGCTGCGAATCTATCTAACAATTAATCATTTATATATAAATATAAGGACGAGCAGAAGACACTATTCGCTGTTTTATTTTAGAGAGTATTTTGTTTTTGAACCGTTGAATCATTTAAGAAGCGATTCCGTTTTATAATGATTTACAGTTTTGAGTTTTTTTTTTCACTTAAGAGCAGTACAGTCAATTATTTAGGATATCCACTTTGCTACAAGACGAAACGATTTATTTTTATTTTCTTCCAACTTTCACCTCAAGTGATAAACTTTTCCGGGATTCCAGCAGTTTATCCTCATCGTTTTAGTCGGAAGTGCAAATTTGTGTATCGAATTTCACTCGTTCCTATCTATCGTAAGAATCGAAAAGCAATTAACTTTGGCAATGATCTTTTGATAGTTTGCACAGAGGGATTACCATAATTATCAGAAAATGCAGGACTTCTATCGTGTGCTATAATTACGCTAAACGCTTACGGAGTTTTGCTTAGATTAGTATTTTTAAAATTTGGAAAAATAAAAATAATAAAAAATTCCTAAGAGATCGTAGCAGTTGGTTAAATTTTTCTACGAGTTCGGAAGCATTTTTGGAATGTTTTCTGGAAGATAAAGCCGAGAAGAAACCAGTATGTGAAGCAATAATGACTGAAGTTGGAACAGAACGATAAAGAATTTCTTCCAGATGTCTGAAGAAAACATCAGCCGTTCGGCAATTGTCGAAATAAAACGGAAAAAAAACAACCGAAGCTGTAAAAAAATGCAAAATTTATCTTAAATAGGAAATCGAAAAAACGACAAATCTATACAGACCGAACTTCACTTTTATTAGTGCTTTTTTTATTACTCCGATCATTCATTTTTTAAACCGTTTTTTAAATTTTAGCAGCAATTTTTCACTAATGTTAGAGAGAAAAATCGGAATTTTTGTAACTCTGGCATATTACATAAAGGAAAATTCTTTGATGGAATTAAACCTTTTTTTTTGTCAAATTAAAGAAGTTCCATTGTTGTGCCAATTAAGCATTGATCACCTCTTCTATTATCCTCTCCTAAATGGAATTTCTATTACATTCTACCGTCTCAAAGAATTTTAAAAAATCGAAACATTAACATATCACCATTTAGAAGCTATAAAAAAAATGAATGCCGGTAGTAAAATAAAAAAGTAATAATAATAGAAGTGGAAAGATGTAGAAAAAATGTGACATATGTAACTGTCAAATTCAGTGTAAAAATCTATGAATATTTTTTTCTTTAATTTTATTTTTATTTTTTGCTGAATACGTTATGAAGTAATGAAAATAAATAACCCGGTAGAAGAACGAATTGTGGCTTTTTTTATTATTATTATTAAGAGGAAACGATAGTTATTCATTCATATTCTGCTTCGGCTTTGGGTATTCGTGCATTAGAACTGTATAATCCTCTTATCCAATCATTCTAAATTTATTGGAGTATTATAAGATCTGCGGATTGTTAATATGTGAAGCATGGATAAAGCCGAGTCAATTTTTTACCGTAAAATGCTTTCAATCCAACTAGATCAATAAAGATGCTCTTCTTAAATACCTTAATTAACTGCAGCATATCTTCGATTGCAATTTTGTAAATATAGTAACTCTTCCGAGTCTTTAACTATTAAATCTTCAATGGAAATAAAAAATTGCAGCCATTTTTCTGGTATTTCGTCTATGAAAGAAAAGGCATTTTTTTGTAAGCTTCAGCCAACAGTAAGCATCAAAACCGCTTAGTTTTCTTCACGTTTTTTATCGATAAGAATAAAGTTATAAAATTTTCCGCTAAAATTTTTTTTTTAGTAACTCGTTTACGGTTTGGTATCGGCGATGTCCGATAATTTAATCGCGTATACAGAAGACGTACATCAACGGAAAATTCCAACGATTAAGTTGATTAGTAAACTATTAAATGGAGATTTTGCCTTAAGTGAGTCAACAACGTAACTTTGCGTTAACCGTAACCTTAGGCTAAAAGTGATGAAGTCGGTATAAATCACTCCAGTAAGATTAACGCGCTCCGAGTAACTCGTTAATGACGTTTCAAAGAAAACCCGACGAGCAGAAGTCGAAAATATATTAAGAAAAAAAAAAAAATATTATATTACTCGAATCCATTCCACGCAAAGTAACTCTTCGAAACGCATAAACTTCAAAATTCAGATTTTTGGAAACCAGTAAATTCCTTTTTCCACATGCTCCGCCGAACTACAACGTAGCTGACGTTGCAACGTCCGTCACATGACCAGACAAGCGTAGGTGATTGATAAGTAGACTCGTGACAAATTGATGTGGTCCTACCCCGCAGGATTTACAAAGAAATAAAAAATAAAGACCTTTTTTTCCCTTCCAAAAACCGTTTTGTCTACTACGTTATAATAGCGGTGACATTGATGGACTGTTTAGAAAACATTACTTTTAAGATATCGGAAATCTTCCATTCTCGTACCGCTACTTACATTTTAAGCTCTTTTATAAATCGGTATTTTTTTTAAATCCCCTTTCACGTTACAAAATTAGTGTGTATACAACCAAATTTGTTTGGATATTATTTAAATATCCATCAAGAAAATTCCGTCCGTCGTTAGATTCTAATGAACATTATCAGTTGGCGAACTTTCAATCAAATTTTACGATCTTTAAATGTTTCTGTTACAAAATTATTTTAGATATATTTTTGAATCTAGTCGTTAGCGACAGTTTTGGTTTAATCATTAAGTCGGATAATTTAGCATAATAGCTAATTCTAGTCCCGTCTAGAAAGTCTAGTAGATGACTTAGTCAGCGTCTAGACTTCTAGGCTAACATATCCGTCTACGGAAATTTCGATTAAATTTTCACATTCGAGAGGTTAACCAAATGTCCTAGAACATGTATAATTACCCACTTTAGTAAATCGTGCATGGCTTATGCCTATCATTAATTATGCAGTAATTAGATATACAAGAAAAATTGCGTGAAGAAAATTTTTTTCAATCAAATACACGTAAAAATACATAAAAATGATTTTTATTAGAATAAGGTTATACAGAAAAGAATTGAAAAAAAAATGATAATAATAATCATACACGGAATGTTTACATTTATATATTTATATTATTATGTGAGATGAACACTAAATTGGACAGAGATAAGATTTACAGACATGATGTACAGGAAATAGCTAACCGGGAATAAAAGAAAAGCAAGAAAGAATAAAAAATCACTTAGATCCAATAATCTTCCTTCGTCTATAACTCTGTAGGTAGTGATTCTAATGTCCTTCTAACGCCTGACCCTAAACAATCGATCAACCGAGTTCTGAAGACATTACCAGTACAGATCATCTGAAAATACCTTCCAGTATTTGGCAAAATCGTTTTCAAATCCTTGCAAGAAATATTCTTTTTTTTTTTTCTTATTATTATTATTTTCCTTTCTCTGAAGTTTTGCTGAGTCTTTAGCTTACGTCATTGAAATCTTGGTTTGTTTAGAAGAGTGAAAAATAACCCACTTTCAAATAGGTCACGTACTTCCTTCTTTGGAATCTTTATAGTCATAAATCTCCAGGTATTAAAGGGTATTTGAAGTGGGAATGATTTTTCTTTTTGAAATTTTTGTGAGAAAGAAGTGATTTTTGATCACTCGCAACCCAAATTAACTTTCGCCTTTTATCACTCTCTATATATTATAACAACTTTTTTTTTTAATTCTCTCTCTGTGTAATGCATCGTTAAAATTACGAGTTACAGATAAAAATTTTTACGATTTCCGCCAAATATTTTCGGTTTTGTTTTGTACAAAATTTCTATGCTGTGGTTTAAGGTATCAAATTATTTTCACACTTATTAACTCTCTAACTGATATACATATATAACTTTATGTAACTGTTAAGTCGACACACTTTCTATACGGGAGATAATAATAATGGTAATATAAGACGATCCATTCGGTGGATTAAAATAAGGGAGCGCGTCGCAACAAATTCGTTGTCAAGAAGATAATCCTAAATATATCTTCGGATAAATATACATAGATCAAAAAAGTAAGAAAAATTTTGCACAAAAAAGAGAGAATGTTAATGTAATTCATTCGGATACAAATACTTTGCTGAGATTCTTTTGTGATTTTTTTTATCCTAGAGTAATGACGACTAACTTATAAGCACACGCTAGCGACCCTATCAAATGATATCTAAGTTCAAAAATGTTCTTTTTTTTAATATTTTTTCGTGAGCGCCATCTTCCAATAAATGTCCTGAATACGTAACAGCAATGCGTTCTGGTCCACTTCAATCACGAGATGTACAAAAACTGGGAAGGGTAGATGACGTCACGACGATGGCAGGACCGAAGCGAGAGTGTTGTCCCCTTTTTATTTTTTATTTTCTTTTTTAACTCTCACTCTTGCTAGTCGATGAGAGGCGCGCTCAGGTTGTCTACCAAGTCGACGCTGGTGGCCTCGTATCCAGGATCAGGACAATGGCTCCTTTCAGAAACGCTTCCACGCAGGTTCAATAAAAACTTGTCCGGGTCTTCGCTGGGAATATACCGAGAGTGGTCTGAGTTGATTGATATGATAGATACGGGTAAGTACTGTTAAAACGATAAAAAAGTGCCACAACTGGCAGGAGTCGTGCTGGTTATTGTTTGTTTTGTTAGCGTTAAATTATCCAGCACAACTCCTGCCTCATACGGTGCTAAAGTAAAAAAGAAACAAGATTGCATGAAAGATACTCACAGTTTCTGTTGCTTGATATCTGAACAGGATCTACTCAACTTTCTCGTAAATCGTTGATAAGTTTTGTGTACCCTGCAGTGACATATGACAACCACAGCCAGCACAATCAGGCAAGCACCTGCCAGCGTAGCGGCAGCGATGTAGATGTTGTGAAGATGATCCAGAGTTACATCTGTAGTATCTACATTATCTCTCCCTGCCACATGCACTGAAGTGTCTTCCAGAGTGCGCGGAAGTGGTTGAGCCGGATACATTCTTTCTGTAATTAAATACGTCAAATTTTACTTGCATACAAAATTATAAACTTGAAACGTGGAAAACAAAAACAAAAATAAATTATTATTACCTTCGCATATGTCTCCTGTATAACCTGGTAGACAAGAACAGAAAAAAGAATCTAAACTAGGCAAACACGTTCCTCCATTCTGACAAGGACTGGGATAACACGGATCGTAATGTTGTGTGCATCCAGGACCTGAAATATTCATTGCAAAATATTATATACTAAAAAAAAGTGTATTTTCTATTTGTTGAAAAAGTATAAATCGTATTTTCGAGCGTGATTACTTAAAACCTGACGTCAATACCGAGAGGATTGACGATACTTAAAATTCCGTTGGTGTGATAGCAATTGTATAGCCTGTGGAAAAACCAAAGCAAATATGGATGTATCTGATGTTTCGCGTGTCATTTACTGCCTTTGGCAGTTTCATGAAAAAGCTCAGTAAAAAAAATAAAATAACAACTTTCTAAGAGTTAATTTAATATTAAAAAACGAAAAGAAAATATTTTTTCCAGTTTTATTTTGTGTTTATTGTGATTTCTACATTCAATTTGTCATCGAATGAAACGTTTTTAATGGGCATGAATATTCGAAAAAATTTTGAATTTTTTTCTACATATTCTTATTCATAATATGACTTTAAATTTGTTATATTTTTACTCGAAAAAAATCATGTTTTATTTATATAATATATTTTTTATATATCTATAATAATGTTCTCTTGAGAAATTCCTTAAAACATAAAGTTAATATGTAATATAATCCTAAAGAGAATACAGAAAAAACCGTAAAATATTTATATAAAAAAAAAATCGATAGAAAAATTTCAGAAAAAGTTGCTGTCAAATGCAAATTTGACTTATTTTAAGAGTATAGAACGAAATTAATTTTCTCAATTATGCTTAAAAGCATTTAATAATAGCTAAAATACAAGAGAAATATTGAATTTCTTTCAATTTTTCATCGCAAGAAACAATGTCTCTGGGGCATAGTACAACAACAACAACCAACACGCTTAAAATATTGAACAGAATAACTTATTTTTTTATTAGTTTCTGGTAACTCAAAAACTTTAATTTCAAAAAAAGCACACACACATATATAGTATATTCGTATGTATACTTAAAAATTTCATTAATAATTCTGTCCAAAAATTAAAGTTTAAACTTTTAATAAGATTGTAATAGATTGATAGGAATGTGCTAGATGTTTAACGACGATTCTTAACTTTTCTGAATATTTTTCCGTCTTTTAATGGACAGAAACGAGAAAATAAAATATTAAATAAATGTATCATAAACTAGAATAGTTATTAAACATAACAATTAAACATTTATTCGATAATATCTCAAGCAGAGCACCTTCAATTAATAAAATCTCCAAATGAGAACCTTTCAAAAATTCATATAATTTAGTAATAAATAGCTATTTTAGTTGACAATAGCTAAGAATAACATTCACTGAATAATAATGAGAGTTGTAATCTTAGCTTTAGAATATCCAATCTTTAAATAGAGGATTCGATGCCGTGAGCAGAATATTAAACAGCAGTACATCTCCATGTTAACAGCAGGATGATAACACGAATTTTAGGAACCGTACGATGATGATAACGAATGGAAAGAGCTGCCGAATGACAAGGAAAAACATCAGCGAATATTCGGATTAAGATAATATTGTTTACTACCTTTAAGTTCTCCCGTAATCATAAAGTTTTTGATTAAAAATTTTTGTTTTCATTTATTATCATTTTTCTGTATTTTTATTTAATTTATATTGATGGTATGTTAATATTGTTTACTACCTTTAAGTTCTCCTGTAATCATAAAGTTTTTGATTAAAATTTTTTGTTTTCATTTATTATCATTTTTCTGTATTTTTATTTAATTTATATTGATGGTATCTTAACTATGATTCATTGTTAAAATTACTTTAGATGCAGAATTTTCTTTATTTTAATATATTACATTGTTTAATGATTATTTATGGCAAACGCGTTAATGCTTTTCGCATACAACAACAGATTTCGGTACAATTTTTTTCGAGTTAATCAATAAAAATAATATTTTATTAAAAACAAAACTAATTTTAGATATATTTTATTTTCTAAAATGTCAAAATTTTGTAATTTAAATGGTAAAAACTTATATATTTTTAATTATAAGAATCGATCACGGGTAAGTCGGATATTGGGAAAATTCGGATCATTGAAAATCGCGTTGAATATATCGTTTTCATATATTTCAGCTAAGTGTAGATAATTTAGTTTTAAACAAAATTAAATATTTAATATAGATGTAAGATATTACAAAAGGACGAAGTTCTGGAAAGAACAAATTTGCCTGGTTTCTTTCTATGGTCGCCATTTTGGAATGGTTAACGGTACAATATTAATTTTAATATATGGCCAGCTTTAATAGTATGATATGCTTGCTAAATTTCATAGAATGATAATAAATTAGGTGACACATAGAGACAAAAAACATCATAATCATTTTGTAAGCCACACTTTATGAAAATATGAAAAAAAGCATAAGAATAGTTTTATGCCATTCTAAATTTTTCCATTATATTCAACAAGTTTATAATTAAAAATAAACTTAATTTATGCAATTATTAAAGAGAATATCAATTTTAAATTCAGATAATCCAAGAAAGAAGGAAGCAATATAATTTTTGTCCTTTCTTTCTTGAATTATTTGGATTCGGATTAATCGTGTTTCAATATTATTTTTTATGTCATCATTATTTATATTTGCAGTCGCCTTGAGTAAAATTCTTTCCTGCTAAAAAGTTTTTATTACATGCAAGCTATTTTTTTAATTCTGTTTTTCGAAGTATAAAACTCTTTTTTTCCATAGATTTAGAAAACGATAACTCTTTACGTTTTCACGCTTTGTTTTACGACTGGAATCTCGTATCATCGACAGCGTCTCAAGCATCGTTCATTTGCTTTTTTATGGATTTCTATAAATCCTCTATCTTGTATCGAACGACCTATTAACTCCATACTATCGTCGAATCAGTTGAGAGGATAATATATTCCGGGGTATTTGCTTCGCATCCCGCATCCTTCGCACATAAACTAGTTTAAGTCGTTCGATGAGTTTAAATTTACCAGAAAATTATACAGCCGTGTTTAATCTGCATAAAAGTCCAAACATTACCGTTATAACCCGGATGACAGATGCAACTGTAGTTATTTCCTCTGTCAACACATTGCGCTGGTGGTGGACAAGGATTCGGTTGGCAGAGATCGACTTTAATTTGGCATCTCCTTCCTTTGTATCCCGGTCCGCAATGGCACCTGTATCCTGCAACGAGATCTTCGCAGGCTCCTGCATTGATGCAAGGGCTCGAATCGCATTCGTCGTATTCGAATTCGCAGTGATCGCCTCCATAACCTGACAAAAGAACGGAAGTTGCATAAAAGATGAAGAACTGGAACCGTTTTTAGAATTTTGTACATGTTTAACTTACCTGGAAGGCAGTAACACTTATATTTGGCAATGCTATCTTCGCACACTCCATGAACGCAAGGATTTGGTAGACATTCGTTGATGTTGGTTTCGCATTCTTTTCCTGTAAATCCTTGTGGACAATCACAGTAGTATGAGGTCTGGTTACCGTGGCAAGTGGCATTATTGTGACAGGGTTTCTTATCACACTGACTAACTTCTTCTTCACATGACTGACCTCGATAACCTAGCGAAAACAGATTTTTTCCATTCGATTTAGCTACTTCAACATGTTTATATTGAAGATCTAGTTACTGTAATCACTAGAAACAATCACATTAATAACAAAAGCGAAGAGGAAATGCACTGAATTAGTAATACTAGAATCTCACAAAACTTGTCAACTTTAATCTAGTTAAAAAGCGCAATAATTGTCACAAAAGCGTAATTTTGCGGTACTAAAATATGATTTGTAGATTGTAATTAGATATATTTGCACAGTAAATATTTATAACTACGTATCTAAAATATACGACTGTAAATTTAGCAATTAACTCTCTTTATTTAATTCCATAAATAGCAGAATAACACAAAACATAACCAGAAAAAAGAAAATCGGTAAAGCAATTGATTAACACAAAATATATCGCTTGTAAGCTAAACTATCTCACGAACACGGCCGCTGCCAATAACATACAATCAATATACTCACTTGTCAGAAAAAATTGCCAAATGTGCAGACCTGTCCACTGAAAGAAGGCTGTGGTATATGGATAAAGCGGTCACAGTTACAGTAATCTTCTCTGTCGCCAAGTTATCTCGATAACATTACATAGAGTTTACAAATATTATCTGAACCTCACATACAACAACAAATATTAAATTACACGATGCGATAGAAATGCGGAAATTAATTCTAACCTTTATTTTCAGTTTTTTCTTCATAAAATAGCCATAATTATTTTGGCAGTTGTTATAAAATATATAAAAGTTCTTAGACAATAAAATTATTTGGAATTAACAATATTCAACTAGCCTTGACCATGACTTTCCATGATAACATCTAAAAAGTTTTTAAGACCACGCAACTTGGCAAATGCTATTTTTTATTTTTTTAAGTGAATGTTTTATTTATGATATCGATTATACTGTATAATTATGTCTGGAGTTATTTTTTTAATATTATTTAGAGAATTTTTTTACCATGAGGACATAGACACTGATAGGTGGTCCCAATCAATCCTTCTGAGATGTCCACGCAGAATCCTCCGTGCTTACAAGGGTTTCCATAGCAACCATCTCTTTCTCCGCAGTATCTTCCGACGTATCCTGGACAGCACCGACACGTAAAGGATGCCTGTAAGAGAAAAATATTCTTTCAGCTGTTGGACGGAATTGTGAGATTCTTAATATTTGCAGCCAAAACAGACACGAGAGCAATCGATACCCAAAACTCCACTCTCGGTTCAACAAGACCAAACAATCGTATGGGACATTTTGACAAGTAAGAGAAGTTTTAATATTGACAGTGTCATCGTGGATCCTTTGCAAACATTCTATCGATTTTGAAAAGTATGTGACGAAAAGAGAGATATTTGTTTAGCTGTTGACTATATGAAGCAAAAACTATACAAAATAAATCTTCTATAAATTTGATTAAAGAGATATAAGAAAACAGAAACTAAAAATGTTCTTAAGCCAACGACTCCAAAACAATGTTTTCGAGTGGAGTTTTGAGTTTCATCTTATTGCTCCAAAATTTTGATATTTTTTAAAATAAACTTCATGCTATTAATTTAATATTTATTCAAATGAATCGAATTTTATAATTTTATTAATCATAAAATAACAATATACAAATTAAAAAAATAACGAGGTATCACTTAATCTATCCTATTCTAGGATATCATGCTCAAAATTATTTAATTATTTAAATATTCTTGATAAATAATTGAAAAATTCCTGAAAACTGAGGATTAATTACTTTATCTGCTTCGCTGATGCAGTTCCCGTATCCGGAACAAAATACTGAAGATGGCATTTTTGAACATTCTTGAGGTTTTACTGTGATGTTCAGTCTCCAACTCAAACCGCAAATTTCCGAAGGAAAGTTTAATCTTACTAAAAAAAAAGTCATAATTTGGCAAGATTAGTTTATAATATTCTAAACTTTCACAAACATGCAAAACATATACATCATATCATATGTTTACAGTGTTCACATGTTTATATATCATCTAAATTACAAATATTTTAATTTATAAATTTGAAACTTGCGTGAGTATCAAATTCATAAAGCATTTGATTAAATTTTAGCTTGTCTCTAGCATATTTTAATTTACTAGTTCTAGATTGATTGGCATAAGAAATAAAATAATTTAAGGAAGAAAATTGGATGCAATATATAATGTATGTTTTGGAACTGAAATATATATAGAACTGTAGGGTCTAGATAAATGACAGATATGTATCTAGACATGTTTAGTACTTTATCAAATGTAAAAGATACCGTAGATGTTTTGATAGTATATTTATGTTTAAGACGAACTATGAATAAAAATTTGTTGCATTTTTACATAAATATGCGATTTAAACTTAATTCACGTTGACAAAAGTTATGTTTCGAGTAGAATAGGCGAAACAAATTTATCACTACTTCCAAAAGTCAAAATAAACAAAAAAAAACTTTTCGCTGTGTTTTCGTCAATTTACTAAACAAGATGATACATCGCTTCGTAAAAAAAAAAAATTATTAAAATTGAATATGCAGTTTATTTTGGATAGCAAAAATTCTAGAATTTTCTCGTGTAAGATTGATTGTAACAGATTTCGAGCAATACAATTCACAGCTTAAAGAGAAAATGATATATGTGAAAATTTAGAGGTTGAAAGCTCTAGACAAATAGTCGACATGCTTCATTGAGCTTATTACTCAGAAGTGATGCTTACCACTGAATAAATGCACTCCCGCAGTTAATATTTCCGTTCCGAGGGATACATTATCCTTGATGTCAGCTGTTCTGCTTATCAGCGGTACTTCTGGTTGTTTCATGACGTCACAAGTGTATACCTCTTCTAACGACATCGGATTTATGGTCAACTGTAGAGTAGTCCAGTTTTTACTGTCGTTATCTTCGTAATCAGAAACATCTAACCAGAGTCTAAATCAAACGTTATAAAAATATCAAAATCTTCGATCTCTCCATTTTAGTGCTATACAATAAAAACAATTAAGATGATAATTATTATTAAATCCTTTTACTAAAATTGATCACTAGAAAGTAAAAAAAAAAAAGTTTCGATTCAAATAATAAATATTAGTAATGGCTTAATTTTATTGAAGTGGCTTAATTCCATTCTTTTAAAAGTAATAAATAACATTAAATCGTCTTAGAAAATAATTTTCCCGGATTATTCTGACTTTTTTACTTTTTTTTGTCAAGTAAAATCGATGTTTGCCATCTGGTACACGCTCGTTGATAAAATAAATTATTTATTCGAAAGAACAGATCAATGAACCTATCTGATCATGTGATCATATATATATATATATAATGTTCTTGTCCTAACAGTCTATAATTCATATTATTTGTATGTAATCACCAACATTAATGATGATAATTTGTGTTGATAACCGAGAAATTCCGAATTATTTACTTTCTTTAAGCGTATTTAAATATTAAAACGCAGTTAGAACGTATATTTAATTATTTATTAATATGCCAAAAAGTAACATTTAGTAGGAGGGAAGAAAAACGTTTATATAGGTAAGCATCAAAACCACCTGTCGGTTATTGCGTTACCTTATCTCATTCCCAACTTCAGAAACCTCTAGAGTAGCAAATGGATAGAAAAAAAAATCTATCAAAAGGAAAATAACACAGAAATAGAAGCAGGGATGTAATGGAGCTTAAGTCATTGCAAAACCTCTAGATATTCTCTTACGCCATTTGACTGCTACTATATCAACTCCATCTGGATTTATTGATTCAGAAAGAAAGAGAGAGAGAGAGAGATTTCTTTACTTTTTTTCCTCTTAAAGATCGTCTAAGAATTTTCAAAAATCGTCCCGTTTTTATTAAAAGCATTAATGAGAGATTTCTTTACTTTTTTCCCTCTTAAAGATCGTCTAAGAATTTTCAAAAATCGTCCCGTTTTTATTAAAAGCATTAATGTCAAGAATACGACATTAAAACGGCGATCGTTCTTCCACAAAAAGAAACATCATTCAAATGATGCGTGACTAAAGATCATAAGTATCTATCTGACTCGATGCATACATAATTAAATGATAGTGTTAAATTAATGTCCAATAAAATGTCTTGAATGCTATTCCTATCATTTAGAAAGTCACGAAAGAATATCTTCTACATCTGCATCCGAAATATCTAAGAATCCTCGTTTCTAACTTGTTTTCTATAGATTTAATGTAATTTCCTATTTCCACTATTTCCTCGACTTAACTAAGTATTTGTGTGAAAAGTTATCAAAGGAGATAGAGATCGATACAGGAAATAACTTAATTCAACAGACTTTGCTCGAATCGATATGAGTTGAAGGATTTGGATGTACAAATGTTATTACTTTTGCAAATAAAGCTGGATTGTTATAGATTTATTCCCAAGAAACCAACTAATTCTGTAGAAGATGAGTTTAGTTAGTAACAAGATACTCTTGTGAATATCTACCCGTGATATTTTTTGTGTTCATGTTTAGTGCTGGATAAACAGAATAAATTCTGTATGAAAATATATCAAAGAGATTAATGTTGCTATGGTAGTTCAGAAAAGAAATTCAATTAAATAGAAAACTTTGCTCTTGGGAAGAAAACTTTCCTTATTATGTAAAGTAAGTATACAGAATATATCCGCATTCCTATAATGTAAATTCATGGCAGGTAACGTGATTCTATTACATGTAATAATGCATTAAAAATTACCCATTGGCTCAGTTTATACGCATTTTTATCGCCTGTTAATTTTATAGGAATTTCTAATTATTGTCTACCGTCTACATTGACGACATATCTACTAAAATGTTATATCTTAATAAACTATGCAGAATTTTGAGCAAAACTGTAGTTACTCTGTATTCTACTGGTGTATTTTCACCGATAAAACATTCTCGAGAGAATATTGTTCTACGCTAATTCCTGTTTTATATGCTGACAACAAACTCTGTAAAATTTTATTCTTTCGCTCACAAATGTTTGGTTTTTCAACTACTACAAGCTAAGGTTCTTTTAAAATACGTGACGTGTTTTAAACTTTCTTAAAATATCGTTTTATCCGGAAGAAACCGGTATATATAATTATAATTGATAAAATTTTAAATTTAATAAATTTAAAGTCTTGCAGGTCAATGATTGGCTATAATAATTTCTACGATTCAAATTACTCTACGCTAGTTGCAATCAGACCAATAGAATCGTTTAAAATCGAACGTAAAATTACGTCATTCCAAATAATCAATTATGCTAAACATTACAAACTTATAATAATATATTTATTTATTTATAAATATCGAACCAATAGAAAATTTTAAAATTATATGTAGGCGTGGTATTGTTCTAAAATAGCCAATAACGATATTACTTATAAAATTACCTATATGAGAATGAATTCTTAATAATTTTATTTTTTTATGTAACATATTGAATTCAATTAAGCAATTAAGACACTTAAATCTGGTTGACAAGTATCATAGTATAATTTTAACCATAAAAAAAATGCTGAGGTATGTCCTTTATTATCTTCAAGATTTTTAATAAAATTCCTCTTGGATGCAGTCGAGTTGAATAAACCACAATATTAAAAAGAATTGACGTCATTCTTTTCGTAACCATCCGGCATTTGACACGTTCAATATTTTATAAGTTTAGAAACAGAATTTTAATATCCGAAAACTTAAGTAGAAAAGTCAAAAATTTGTTTTTATCAATCCGTTTTTCAAGAAGCTAAAAATACAATGTTTATCTTTAGAGTAAGAATCCTCTAAAGAAAATTTTCTCCTTTTCACATATTTTAACAATAATATGCAAACAAAACGATTTTTAAATATAATTAAACATTATTTTTCTATTAAAAAAAAAAAAAACATTTAGAAAGAAGACACTATGACTTTTATTTATCTTTAACAAAAATCTTGTTTATAATGGAAATCAATACTAATCTAAATTGATCTGATTTTTCTATTTTTCTGTGAGTCGTTATTCCGAATTCAAAAGAAAATCGAAATTAAATAAATTGGATTTTTTAATAGTAAAATTTTACTATTTTTATTATATAAAAGTTTTATCCGATTATAAAATTTTAAATTTAATCCAAAGTTAAAACGACCAGATTAATGGCTTTAGTATGAATAATTCAACCAAAATGATAAATTTTTATCTCTAAAATAATCTACATTCATAAATTTTCGTTGAAATTTATAATTAATTAACCTTTGATAATTAATTCAAAGATTTAGTTTAGAGTTATCGATCTGTAATTACATCATAGACTATATATGGTAAAGGTCGAACAACATCATATTATAGAATGACCAATCATCGTTTGAGTAATTAAAAATTTATTTGTAAATTTAAAAATGTCATTTAATACGAAAAATGAAACGGCCAATATTTCAATTTGTTTTATATCGCTTTAAATATTAAATTGAGTCATACTTACGTTAGCCAATCGCCGAGTTGCAGATCTACTTGCAGAACAGATACAAGTATTCCATCTTGAGGAGAGGATGAAGTACAAGGATCACCTACTTGGCAAGCGATCTGAAGAGAATAAATTATAACAAATATAAGAAAGTTAAATAGGAAAACTCTTCAAAAACTTTAACAATACTAAAATCCCTTTTTTAAAAATAAGCTATAAATAAAAGTTTTATTTATATCGTTAAACTTGAATAAAACATCTTAAAGTATGTCATGTATAAATATATATTATATAAAATAATTAATCAAATTTTTTAAAATATATTAAAATTATTGAATAAATAACCAAAGAAAATAAATATTTTATACCTAACACAATTTGCAAAGGAATTTGCATTAATAACAGCTTTTCTTCCTGCTTTACTGCAATGTGTTACGTAATCAGCATAAATATCATTCCTAGAAACAGAATAACCATGGCACAATTCATATGTTGCTCTTAACCTGAAATATTAATATAAAATGGAAGTATTTATTTAAAGAATGAAAATAGAAAAAATATAATTTTTTTTTAATATTTATAAATAACTTTTAAATAATCATTTCACATCTTAAAACACACTCAACATTGTATCTTTGAAATTTATTAACCTGTTCATGCCATACCCTATTGATTATGTGGATCATAGTCATCATTGTGGTGAGAACGTTTACCAGGATTATATCTAAGGTGCTTCAGACAGCACTCAATACAGTTTCTAAATTGTGTGATAAGGTTAGATTAACTGTAAATCTAGCAGGGATTGTAATTGTATCTTTTACACCAGTGTCCCAATCTGTGGTATGTGTACCCCTAGGGGTATGCAAAAATAATATTGATAATGGTGGAAAACACTAAAAAAGGAGTTAAAATGAAAAAACAAAACCAAATATAAAGTTTTAGTTTATAAAGGGGAACTTATGTAAAAGTTGTCACTAGACCAGTGCACCACTAGTCATATTGTGCATTTACGTGTCTTTCCCCTCTTTGCCAAAATTGTCACTTTGATTGAAAACAGTCCATCATTTTAGTATTCAACTGAACTGCCAGATTGGCCATGTGGAAATATTTTGGCTTTCCACTCTGGAGGACTCAAGTTCGAGTCTCAGGTCCCACCCCTTGAAAATATTTATCATGGGGTCAGAGGCTGGCCCGTCGATACCTGTTCTCCACAATCTGGCTAATTCCTCTACAAGGATGGACAACCTGTGGAAGTACTTTTATTGCTTTACAGAAGCCACTTGTTTTCCAGAAAATTACAGCCAAGTTTACTTTGTAAATGGGTGTGAGACATTGTGTGCTTGCTGAGTAATAATAAATCATCTGTGATCCAGTAAGAGGAACAGAAAATGTATTATAGCTGTCTATGTATGAGATGATGCCATTTTCATATATGTTAAGATTTTTTTATATAAACAAAAAAATTTATAAAGAGTACTGCTATAAAAATTGTTTAAGTGAAATAAGAACAAATTAATAAAAATATGAAATATTTATAAAAATGATAATATTAAAATGAATTTATGTAATTTTTTAATAATTATATGACAAATTCATTCAACATAAGTTATGAGGCAACCAGTAAAGTTCTATCAGATTTTCACCTGATTAAATTGAATGCACTCACCACAGCATTCCTTAATAGGTGAAACAGATAAAAAGGAAGGTAACATGTTAATGTATGTTTCCTCTTGTATCCAGCTGGTAGTGATCACCACAGTCAAATAAGGATATCAGCAAAGTGCAGGTCAAATATGGGAATCCCAAACAGTATTATATGGGCCTGAATGCTGTACAAGTTTAAACTGGAAAGAAAGCTAGTGCGATAGGAAGAAATATATACCAGGCATTAGATAGGAATATGGTAAATGAGTGAACAATACAATGGTGATTTAACAAATTTAAGGATGGCAATGAATCCCTCTAGGACACACCATGTTCAGGACATTCACAAGCCATAGACAATGAGGCACTCAAGACAGCTATTGAGACTGATAGTGGCCGAACATGTAAGCATAGGAAGAAGCGTTCAATTGCAGTGCAAAATTATTAGACAACACCTCCATCAGCTTGGGAAACGATATAAAGTGGGACAATGAATTCCATGAGTTAAATGTGGCTCAGAAAGTGACACGAGCAAATGCCTATGTTTCTTTGCTGTCTCATCAAAGAAAGAATTCGTTTCTGGACAGAGTGCTGAACTGCAGTGAAAGGTGGGTTCTTTATGATACTCCATGGCACCATCATCATTGATTGACACATGAACCCCCTCCCAAACACCAAAACCACCACTGTATCAACAGAAGGTTAAGTTCTGATTTGGTAAACTGTTTGGGATATCGTGCATTGCAAACTGCTGGCCACCTGGCCAGACAATCAGCGCAACTGTGTACTCTCAAGCAAGTGGAATATGAATATATAAGACAGTTACTAGCACAATATTTAAAGTGGAAAAAGGAACACAGAATTACTGTATAACTGTGCTAGTAACTGTCTTATATATTTGTATCTCCAAGTGGAAGTTCCCTTGATATTTATATTATTGGTAAGTGGAATATGTGCAGGAAAAACTGAAAACCGTGGAGCCAGCACTTGTGAATCACAAAGGATGCTTGCAAATCTGTTACAGGACAACATGATGTGACATGGTGCTAAGATTGCCTGTGACACCACTGTCTGACTTGGCTGGGAAACACTAAAGCATCCTCCATATTCCCCTGACATTGCACCTTTGGATTATCATTTGTTTCATTCATTAGACAACAACTGCAAGGATGACGATTCCAAGTTCTCAACGAGGTGATATGCACTAGACCAGCGGTGGCGAACCTACGGCACGCGTGCCAGGAATGGCACGCAGAACAATTTTTTTTTAATTATAGTAAATTAAGTTAAAAAATAAATATAATTAATTTATTTATCATGCAATATTCAACCCTCTATTTTTCATTGTAAAAATTCTAAAAATGTTATAATAAATGATTAATAACGAATAAGAAGTGGTAATTGAAAAATATACACTAAAAAAAGAAAAAAATAATTTTTCAAGAAAAATAAATTCTAAATATTTTATTTTATCATTAATTTAAATTCTTATTAATTAATATTATAATTATAATTATTTTATTATATTATTAATATCATTAATTTAAATTCTTAAAATAAATAGATTCGTTTAAATTTTTTATTAAACGAGATACTAAATAGAATTTTTTTAAATAAATATTTAAACAATTTTCTCCTAAATATTCAAGTTTATTGTTTCTTTACATTTAATATATATGACTTAAATATAGTTGTTTCTTAATAAGCTTAAAGACAGTGGACAACCGATATTAGACATATTTTACAGTTGTTGAAATAATGTTTAAGCCAGAAAATTGATATGGTATAGTAATATTTAACAAAATAAAATTTAATCTCATAACATTAGAATCGTGTGAGACTAAAATTATTAATAAATATTTTATTTTTAAAGCCGTATAATACTAAAAACCATATTAAATGTTATATGCCCCAAGATCTTGTTGTAAAATGTTTTATTTTAATTAATTTGTAAGTAAAGTTATAGAGAAAATATAAAAACATCATTACAATAATTATAAAAATTCATCACGATTGATATATGAAAAGAAAACGTTCTATTTGGATCTATAATATTTTTAACATTTGAAATCATTGATGGCAACGAAGGCATGAGATTTGATACTGGTATTTGAAACTTTTGTCCATATGACGTGACTGATGACAGACCTATGTTACGTGACAGGTGTTTGACACGAATCAAGCCACAGTGCGATTCACATAATCCTGTCGATCTCAGTAAAGGATTTAGTTTACGTCTTCAAATACTTCATTCGATTCCCAAGTATCGTACATTCAATAGTTGAAGAAGGTTCGAGATAAAGTTGAATATATTATTATAAATCCTCTTTGAAAGACATTTCGTGAACTTGAATAAAGAGAGAAAAATACTGGAAGTTTTCACAAAGAAATATTGTGACAGTAGAGATTAAAATAAGCTTCATATATATTCCTGTAAGTACTGTAGAATGAATAAATTTAACAGTTTCCTGAAGTTAATCGATAAAATTAATGGTTTGTCATAAAGTGTAAGCGTAATTGTTATATTCAAAAGAGTTCATTCGAAATTCGTTCTTAATTAACGCGCTAATTATTTAGTTAAAGGAAAATAAGTATCTAATTTGTAACTTAGTGTTATTTTAATTTTATTTAAAACCTTTACTCACTAATCTTTATTAAAATTGGTCTCTATTAGTATATAATTAAATATATATAAACAAATTGTAATGTAAAATATTCAAATTACAAACCATTAGACAAGAATAATAATGGACAATCTAGTTTACAAAAATAAAAATATTTAAAACTGAATCTTAGATATAATTCGTTATAATATAGTAAAAATATGTAAGAAAAAGCAAATAAAATTTATTTGGAGAAATTTCCATTATCTTATTAAGTAGATTTATATCATACTGTATAAGTTTTGAAAAGCCATTCTGATATTATTTAGAAGCGAATATAATGTAAACCATGACGTTTGGAGAAATTTCCATTATCTTATTAAGTAGATTTATATCATATAAGTTTTGAAAAGCCATTCTGATATTATTTAGAAGCGAATATAATGTAAACCATGACATGTAGGCTAGTATATTTTAGAAAGTAGCCTATATTAGAAATTCATAGTTTTAATATTTTTCTATTACTATATAAATTATTTTAAAATTGAATTTTATGGTGATTTTTTTTTTTAATTTTATATTGATATGTACCAATTAAATAAAAGTTCTTGAGAATAAATTTCAACCTAATTCCAATTTTTTTTGCTATGCATATAATAATGTTCCGTGAGAGAAAAATAAAATAATTTGATTATTTAATATAAAATTATTTTGAAATTGGAAAAATACAATATTTTCATATAATTCAATTTCATGTTTTGTTAGTAATCTTGATAAAACGGTAATAAAATAAAATGAATTTTCTATTAGATAAAGAATTTTTTCATATTGCTTTGCTACAAATAATAGGATTCAACGTATTTCAGATGCTATAAACTATCTATCCTCACCAGTATTTATACTTTATAGACTAGATACATTCATATTCAGAGTTGTTTTTCGTACATTATGTTGAACTTTTGATGACATTCTTTGCTTGGTGTACGCGTCACATATCTTCAAAACTCTAACATCATGATATGTTAACAACACGTGGTTGGATAAAGCAAGATATTTGGTATTGATTTGGTTGATATCTTTGTGGGTTGCCCCACACTGTCCTTATTCTTTTACGGGTTCTCTTCTGATTCTATCTATCCCTTTCTTTACTTTTTTCATTCGCTCTACAACTAGAGCGTCAAAACATCTTCCGAAATCATATCTCTTTTCTTTCCAACACAACTTTTTAATGTGAAACCTGTGTAACCTAAATATTTTCATAATGCGTTCATTTTTAAATTCGTTCATACAATATTTATAAAATACATATATTAAAGTTCATTCTTGCAGTATATTTAAGATGCATAGATACAGAAATCATATAATAATAATAAGTTAATTCAATAATTATCATCGTATAATGTAAAAATAATATGTGATGTTGAAAAATAAAATAAATATAATCTAACTGAAGATCATAATTAAATAGTTTACATTTTGTGTAGCATCTATTCCATTAATTCTAATATAATTTATGCTGTTTAAATTAAATTGACATGAAGATATCTATTTAGAACTAGTTAGGCATATATGAATTTATAAAGTACAGTATCTTTAAAATCATCTAAAAATAACAGAAAATATCAGAATCAGCTTAGCATATTGATAAAAACAAAAATATCTTCAATCTAAGAAATAAGCTATATTTTGGATTATATAAATATCAAATATATATTATCATATTTAATAGTTTTATCATCAAATATATTATATTATGAGAACTATAGTTTATAATATATTGGCCTAGTAAGCAAACTATGATTGAATTTTTGTAATACTAGTTGATTCATTGCATTTTCTGATACATTTTTGACGATACAATAAACGGTTTATTTACGCATCTTAATTTAAGGCAAAATTTTAAGGTCATGGAGAGAAGTATGTTCAGAAATTTTCATACACGTTATAGAAAAGATAATTTACGACTTGAAGTAAAAAATAGAATAAAATTTGAAAATTAAACAAAATTCAGAAAAATGGAAGGATTAAAGTGAATGCATTAAATTAAATTATAAAATAGATACATAGTCTGAATCAAATAAAAAAAAATAAAGGTGTTTTAAAAGGAGATCAAATTAACTTAAAAACTCAAGGATGACATAAAATCATTTTTTACGTTCAGAAATTGTGGAGCATTTGATTCTTAAATTATAAACAAATAATATATACAAAAATTATAAATTAAATTAAATTATATAATTTAATAGATAACATTAAAATAAAGCATGAAAGATCAAAATTTATAAAATCAATGGATTTTTTTTATCTGAAAATAAATTACAATCTTAAAGTGGGAAGCGCCCGTGAACAGGCGCATGTAACGTATAGGTCTTACCCGTCACGAAGAAACAGTTTATCTAAGACTTATCTGAAAACGTATTCCTGCTTGACAGAATGGAAAGGAAGCAGCCTTCCGAGTCAAATATTCGGGATCGAATCCCCTCAGGAAAACAGAAAACACGAGAAAGTAACGCCAACAAGATCACAGAACCATGGGGCGATCCAAAGGTGCGATGGGGCCATTACCCAATCTTATGATGTACTCTTAACTGGTGATTGATTAAATATCATTTATCAAAGGATGCAAGCTCCTATAAAAGAATTCTAAATCGCTCCTCCTTCGAGTGTCTCTAGTTTTCCCATGAGAGAGTCACGAAACAGCACGAAGATAGCATACAATTTCTAGCAGCATCGTTATGATTAAATTAATTATAGTTAAAAAAAGCTAATAGCAAACATTGTTTTATAAAGTTCAATTGCTCTATTTAAAGGATAAGACATAATTCCATTATAAATATTAAAATATGAATCCATAGAAGAAACTGAACATTTTAATGTAAATAGATTCGCATGTGCTGAAATTTTTAATTTAATTTTCCAATTAGTATAATAAAATATTTGATAAATATTATGCGATACTTCATGCATTAAACTAACATCAATTATTTGATATTATAATTAAACTAACATCAATTTATTTTATGAATGCATTGTATTGCTATAATAAATATGTTTATATTTAATTTTATGGTTTTTTTTTTAAATTGACGTCTAGAAATTTTTAATCATTTTTTAATACTTTTGAACGAACTTTTAAGTATAATTTAAGCTCAAAAAAGATTCCTGTAATAAAATTAAGCTCTTTGCTTAAACTTTACTTTTCAACTTCTGAATTTTTATGTTGTATAATCTTGAATAACTTAGATGGTTTCATTATAGCAGATGTCTGAAAAGTTGATAAAATAAGAAGGTTTTAATTTTCTAGATAAAACAATAAAATTCTCCACAGGATAATTACACACTTACTGAGGTGTTATAAAGAAGAACCTATCTACAGTACAGATGAGTTAATCTACCATTTATCGTAAAAAAAAAACTAGCAGCAGACACCATTTAGTTTCTTGGTTGGATTTTAATTAAAATTGCCAATATTCTAACGTGCTTACGGGAAAAAATGTTATATTAAGAAGTTCAATTCTATCCTCGAAATTGTTAACAATACTTCCCTTCCCTTATTGAATTAATGAAATATAAACTTTAAGTAGTAAACAACTTTTTAAATATTTAATTATATTTATCTTCAAGAATTTTTTGTAAACATTTTAAAATTAATAATACAGTTAAAAATAAATATTCTTTGAAGATCTCTCTCATTTAAAATAAATTTTAATTGAAAAATATAATTAAAAAAATTAACAAAATAATCACTGTAATTCATTAAATAATTTTAAATATAAATATTATTATAATGTATTATTACAATACATTTTTTAAATATTTGTTAAATATAAAAATATGAGAGAAGTGTATACGTGAAATCAAGATTGCTTTCGGATATTTTTTCATTTAAAATGAATAAAGTATTTTATACATCAGAATCAGTACAAACCATAAAAATGGCTTAGAACATATTCTACGATTTAAAAATTCTCGTAAAATACAAGAAAGAAAAGCAAAGCAAAATATATTGCAAAACTTTTTTTTATCTTAAGAAAAAGTTGAAATATAGTGGAATTTCAATTATCTGAACTAATTAAAGTATAATACAATCTACCAAGAAAATTAATTTTTGGGATAATCGAGCATGTAAATACCTTTATAGGAACGTATAAAAAAAAGAATGTTTTAAAGAAATGTTTTCAATAAATCGTGATTTTAAATTATTAAAACACAATTATGTTTAAGTATATTTATCAATAAATATAATTATATTTAATAAAATAAATTTTCGATCTATAGTAAATAATTGAACTTTTTTTAATGAAAACAATTCAAAATTGCATTTTATTCGATATTATAATTGTTATGATAAATTAAAATCATTAAATTTGATGATATAATAAAATTTGTTTTTTTTATGATAATTCCCCCTAGAAATTTTTTATATGGCTTAATATTTCAAATCTGTGCTAACTTCTGAGATATATACTTCTTATTTTAGAAAACTGTAGTTAAAGTGAAGAAGTAAAATAAAGTTTCTAAATTTTTCAAAGTAAATTTAGACTTGAGTATTGTATTCTTTAAAAAAAAAATAATATTTATGTAGGTTTCAATAACAATAACGAAAATTTTATGAATTTATATATAAATTTGTCTAAATAATTGATTTGTTTAAATATTAATGCCATTGTAGATGTAAACATTCACAGATGCAATAATATAAAAGGGTATTAAATTAAGGAGATTACTATATTAATGACTTATAATGAACATCCGATATTTACTTTTCCTTCGACTAAATTAGAAGACTTCTCATGAATAGTAAGTTTAATTAACGAAACATAGAAAATTAAATTAATAAATCTACTTTATAGTTTAACAAAAGTGAGGAAATGTTAGTTGTAAATTCGTTCAGGTATAGATAATGCTTATTAAGAGTTTCAAATCAATGGCCACTCATTCTTACAAAAAAAGGATGATCCAGTTTGTCTACGAATAAATAACATTTGTAGTTGCTGTTGTAACTGTTAGATTCTGTTGTACCTAGCAAACATGTAAGATTGATTAATTTGGGCGGACATGTTGGCTTCACTTTCTACAACATCGGTTTGACTTCTCCCCTACAATTGGAGATAGATTTCAATCATTAATATTGTAGAAAACTTAATTTGAATATTTAATGCTGTAATTATATCAGAATAAAACGTTTAATCTCGGTTTATATATAAATTTATTTTATTCAGAAGCAAGTTTTAATAAGATGTCATTAAACGAAGTTTATATTATTATTGTTAAAGATAAAGTAGATTTATAAAGTCAAAACTAGATTTTTATTTTATTTTATGAGTTAGGAATAGTTTATAGGATGATATTAATCACTATTTATAATATTATTATGTTATTATGATATTAGATGGTAATTTTTTAAATAAATTAAGAAAGTTCATACAAACTCTTAGACAAATTAACTGAGATATAGGCCTCTTATTTTTCAAAGAAAAATGAATATTTCACTTTCCTAGCAAGAGAAATACTTGCAAAAGCTTTGACATTGAGATTTATGAATTAAAGAGAGAACTATTATTGGGACGTTGCCTGGTGCATGTTGCTGTCTTACAAAACTAGCTGAAGAAAAATATCATCACTAGAGCGTGTCAACATACAGAAATATATCAAATTACTTTTGTATTCTTTTTTAAATTAATTTATATCTTGAAAATTCATGCCCAATATTATATTAATCTCAATAAATGCAACTATAAATTTACATTCGTTTAAAATAAAATTTACTTTTATGCTAATTTAATATTTTTTTTCAAATATATATTTAGTTATCTTTAAATCTTCTAAATAAAGGAATTTTATTTTAAAAATGGTTAATATCAAATCTAATTTAACTGTCACAAATTTTATTTTTCCCATTAATTTAATATCTTAATGAATATGAATTTACACTTCGTAATAATTTTCAATTATATATAATTAATATTCTATGAGATATTATACATTTCTGAAAAATATATTTCATTTAGATCTGAATTACTTATCAAATCCCAAGAATAATAATAATAATAATAATAATAATAATAATAATAAAAATATTTTTCCTTTTATTATAGAAATTAATTCTGAAATAAATAACCAAAGAAAATAAATATTTTATACCTAACACAATTTGCAAAGGAATTTGCATTAATAACAGCTTTTCTTCCTGCTTTACTGCAATGTGTTACGTAATCAGCATAAATATCATTCCTAGAAACAGAATAACCATGGCACAATTCATATGTTGCTCTTAACCTGAAATATTAATATAAAATGGAAGTATTTATTTAAAGAATGAAAATAGAAAAAATATAATTTTTTTTTAATATTTATAAATAACTTTTAAATAATCATTTCACATCTTAAAACACACTCAACATTGTATCTTTGAAATTTATTAACCTGTTCATGCCATACCCTATTGATTATGTGGATCATAGTCATCATTGTGGTGAGAACGTTTACCAGGATTATATCTAAGGTGCTTCAGACAGCACTCAATACAGTTTCTAAATTGTGTGATAAGGTTAGATTAACTGTAAATCTAGCAGGGATTGTAATTGTATCTTTTACACCAGTGTCCCAATCTGTGGTATGTGTACCCCTAGGGGTATGCAAAAATAATATTGATAATGGTGGAAAACACTAAAAAAGGAGTTAAAATGAAAAAACAAAACCAAATATAAAGTTTTAGTTTATAAAGGGGAACTTATGTAAAAGTTGTCACTAGACCAGTGCACCACTAGTCATATTGTGCATTTACGTGTCTTTCCCCTCTTTGCCAAAATTGTCACTTTGATTGAAAACAGTCCATCATTTTAGTATTCAACTGAACTGCCAGATTGGCCATGTGGAAATATTTTGGCTTTCCACTCTGGAGGACTCAAGTTCGAGTCTCAGGTCCCACCCCTTGAAAATATTTATCATGGGGTCAGAGGCTGGCCCGTCGATACCTGTTCTCCACAATCTGGCTAATTCCTCTACAAGGATGGACAACCTGTGGAAGTACTTTTATTGCTTTACAGAAGCCACTTGTTTTCCAGAAAATTACAGCCAAGTTTACTTTGTAAATGGGTGTGAGACATTGTGTGCTTGCTGAGTAATAATAAATCATCTGTGATCCAGTAAGAGGAACAGAAAATGTATTATAGCTGTCTATGTATGAGATGATGCCATTTTCATATATGTTAAGATTTTTTTATATAAACAAAAAAATTTATAAAGAGTACTGCTATAAAAATTGTTTAAGTGAAATAAGAACAAATTAATAAAAATATGAAATATTTATAAAAATGATAATATTAAAATGAATTTATGTAATTTTTTAATAATTATATGACAAATTCATTCAACATAAGTTATGAGGCAACCAGTAAAGTTCTATCAGATTTTCACCTGATTAAATTGAATGCACTCACCACAGCATTCCTTAATAGGTGAAACAGATAAAAAGGAAGGTAACATGTTAATGTATGTTTCCTCTTGTATCCAGCTGGTAGTGATCACCACAGTCAAATAAGGATATCAGCAAAGTGCAGGTCAAATATGGGAATCCCAAACAGTATTATATGGGCCTGAATGCTGTACAAGTTTAAACTGGAAAGAAAGCTAGTGCGATAGGAAGAAATATATACCAGGCATTAGATAGGAATATGGTAAATGAGTGAACAATACAATGGTGATTTAACAAATTTAAGGATGGCAATGAATCCCTCTAGGACACACCATGTTCAGGACATTCACAAGCCATAGACAATGAGGCACTCAAGACAGCTATTGAGACTGATAGTGGCCGAACATGTAAGCATAGGAAGAAGCGTTCAATTGCAGTGCAAAATTATTAGACAACACCTCCATCAGCTTGGGAAACGATATAAAGTGGGACAATGAATTCCATGAGTTAAATGTGGCTCAGAAAGTGACACGAGCAAATGCCTATGTTTCTTTGCTGTCTCATCAAAGAAAGAATTCGTTTCTGGACAGAGTGCTGAACTGCAGTGAAAGGTGGGTTCTTTATGATACTCCATGGCACCATCATCATTGATTGACACATGAACCCCCTCCCAAACACCAAAACCACCACTGTATCAACAGAAGGTTAAGTTCTGATTTGGTAAACTGTTTGGGATATCGTGCATTGCAAACTGCTGGCCACCTGGCCAGACAATCAGCGCAACTGTGTACTCTCAAGCAAGTGGAATATGAATATATAAGACAGTTACTAGCACAATATTTAAAGTGGAAAAAGGAACACAGAATTACTGTATAACTGTGCTAGTAACTGTCTTATATATTTGTATCTCCAAGTGGAAGTTCCCTTGATATTTATATTATTGGTAAGTGGAATATGTGCAGGAAAAACTGAAAACCGTGGAGCCAGCACTTGTGAATCACAAAGGATGCTTGCAAATCTGTTACAGGACAACATGATGTGACATGGTGCTAAGATTGCCTGTGACACCACTGTCTGACTTGGCTGGGAAACACTAAAGCATCCTCCATATTCCCCTGACATTGCACCTTTGGATTATCATTTGTTTCATTCATTAGACAACAACTGCAAGGATGACGATTCCAAGTTCTCAACGAGGTGATATGCACTAGACCAGCGGTGGCGAACCTACGGCACGCGTGCCAGGAATGGCACGCAGAACAATTTTGCTGGCACGTGGCACATATTTATATTTATATATACATACATAGAACGTTAATCTAGAATTTTATATTTTCCAAATTTTCGCTGCGCAAAAAATTTGCGTTGTGACCATATAACTCTTAGTCACTTTTATTCTACTTGCAATTGTGCATATGCCGTTGTGGTGTTAGTTGACTTAATCATTTTTGCTTCCTTATGTAACTCGACTGAAAATCTGTTAATTGCATTTCAAGTTCGTCCAACTTTAACCAGTCAAATGTTGTTACAATAGGTGCAGATAACCTGAATTTATCAAGATACACGATAAATTTTGTAGTTTCTGCAAATTATCTATTGATAAATTGACTTGTGAGTGAATCTTGATTGAAACTCACTGATTATACAGTTAATAACTTTTGAAAATTCTGTAGTCAGTTTAGCTCCATCCGGTTTTTCATGAAAGTTCAAACCTGTGAATAATTTTTTCAAATTTGGAAAATATTTGAAGCTTTTGGAAGCGATTACTCGATATAATATTTGAAATTTTGTTTCAAATGCCTGAATTAGATCAAATATGCCAATGATAGTCTTATTGATACATTGTAATTTAACATTTAATTCATTCAAATTTAGGCATAATGTCTGCCGAAAACATTAATTTTGAGGTCCATTCAGTATATATATATATATTCCTATAACAAATTATCTGGCACGTTAGTATATTAAGAAATATAACTTTTTAAATTTTTGGCACGCCAGCAGAAAAAGGTTCGCCACCCCTGCACTAGACAATTTCTTTGGTTCACATTCTGCTGAGTTCTATCATTCTGGGATTCATAGTCTGTCTGCCCAAGCACTGGAGACAGATCATTGCTGCTGATGGTGACTATTTCTGATTTCCAAATACATCTTACTTCATGTTATAACGTTTCTCTTTGTAAGGTAAAAATCCGACAGAACTTTATTGGTTGCTTTATACATAACTAATAGCTTTTTATAAATAATTTCTGAAACTTTTGGCAGAATTTTTTCATTCATAGCTCATTTTGTTCAGGATGTTCCTATCTAAAAATATCAGCTATTTTGTTGGATAAGTAATATTTCATATGAAAAATCGTTTTTGCTGATTCCATACAAGGAATCAGCAAAAACGATTTTAAAAGTTGCAAAAAAATAAAATTAAAAAAATGTTTATATTGTTAAAAAGAGAACAAAAAATGCAATAAGTATTGAAATTTCAAAAAATTCTGATGAAAATTAAGTAAGATTTTGCAATTTTAATTTTCATACTTTTTTTGCCTATAAATTAGGCTTAATTTCAAAACAACACCAGCACTGTTCAAGAAGTTAAATTAATAAAAGTTCAACAAGACTGCACAAAACAAAACCAAAAAAGTAAAATGCAAAGCCCTTTAGCAGTCAAAAACTTTAATTGATGCTAAAGGTTTTGTGTTTTACTTTTATGAAGTTAAATTAATTTTTATAAATGGAAAATAAAAATATTCTGATAAAAACAAACATTTGAATACAAAAAAATAACATTATAATTTAGGTAATAATGTATTCAACAGAAAAATCAATATTAGAAATTTATAATTATTAAAAAAAACCCAGGACAGTTTGAAAAATGTAGGAAAGAAGCATTAGTTTAACTCAAGTATTTTCAATTCCAGATATGTTCATAATATTGATTTCTTAAGACTTATTATTGAATAATGATTACAAAAATATGTCAAAGTTATAAACTGTGAAAGATTAGTCAGTTCCTTGCCAGCACTATATATCCAATGACATGGCAAACATGCTATGTGTCAATATCAGATATATCTAATGCTTAGTTCAATTTTTGAATGGCAAATAACATTGAATCATTGACCCAATGTCAAAAATGAATAACGCATATAGGAATTCAAGTTTAATATTTTGTGACAGGAAAATCAAGAATTGTTTTGGGTAATTGTTATTTAATGTAAGTTAATATTTCATTAAGAGATTGAAAATCGTTTTTCTCTCACCAATTCTAATTCTGTCAGGTTCAAGCTTATTCATTCATTGATCTTTTATCATTAAATCTGAAATCTAGATCAGATTTTGAAAGAGCAACCTAATTATGGTAGATTTCTCAAAAACCTTGTGATAAAGCAAAAATTTAATTTTTATTTTTGGTTTGACTTTAAACAATGTTACTCACATAACAACAAATTTGTAAAATACATTTAGTATACAGGTTGATGGTCAAAAATCTGGCAACCTCGGGACCTGAGGATTGCTGGATTTTCAAAAATTCCAGATTTTTTTTATGTGTATATATATATATTATATGCAGTATATATTTAACAGAAAAACACTACTTGTACAGTGCTTTAAAGAAATAAAATCAAACACTAAATGAAAAGCAAATAAAATTTTAATGTTCAAAGATTGTAGTTCTACAAAATGTTAATTCAACTAAATAAAATAGTTCTACAGAATTTTAATGTGTTCAATATTAGTTATTAAGCCATATATAACTAGATTTAAAAAACTTTAATTCGTCGTCATAAATATTAATATGGCAACAAATTAAAATATCCAATCAGCATTTTGTATCTAATTAAATATTAATCGTTAACGACCCAAAATACCGACTAAAATAACCAATGACGTTTCGAGTTTGTTTATATGAAATGAAATGTATAGTAACAATGAATTACGAATAATATATTTAGAAAAGCGTTTTTTTAGTAAGTAAAGAACCATAAAAATAAAAACGAGAAAAAAATTCAAAAATTAATTGCCGTCAAAAATTCATACATTTATTGAAATTGGAATGCATATATTTTTGGAATAAAAGTAACCAATTTTATAGATTTCCCAACAGCATATAAATTTGATTCAGTGTGAAATAATCTTCAAATCTCTATGGACTGGGTCATAGAGATGGTGGAGATTATTTTTCTTCCGGATTTGCAAAAGAATTTTACATTCTTATTCGATTGGAAAATAATCTTGTTGAAGTTTTCTCTCTCTCGCTCTCTCTCAAAAATCGATCAATTTAAATCTAATTGTATTTACAAGATAAAGCATATTTTTTATTATTATTTTTTGTCTATCAAATATGTCGATTTCGAGAATGGTTATTAAAAATCAGCATATTCCCAATAAAAAAAAGGTAATGGATATGACTCCACTAAAAATATTCCAAAAATCGAAAAGTCGACTCTGCAGATTTTTTCGTGGTTTCTTTTTTTTCCTTTCTTAAATTTCCAAAATAAAAAATTAGATTTTCTAGAAATTTGCTCACAAAGTAATTTATTTCGAATTTTTATTAAGTACTTTCCCTGTTTATTCATGATTTAATTTCCATTTGGTTCTGTTTATTCAATAAATAACGATAGAGTCATCATCGAGCGGAAAAATTTGTTCATAAAAAAAATAATTCTTTTCCTTATTTCTAAGATAGTATTCTATTATCAATTATATGTAAAGAATTCCTGTGTGTAATTCGGTTTACAAACAAACAAACCGATTCATCATATTAATTTAATAAATAAATAAACCAAAATTTTCTACAGTGTTGCAATATTGCTCACACATCAAAGATTTAATGGGCACAAGAAAACAAACGAAATAAGAAACATATCAGAAAAAACAGAAGAAAAAGAGAATCAAATAACCAACATGATACAAATTCGGCATCCATAAAAACTAGTCATATTTATTCTATTTTGTTCTGCTTATTTTCGTTGCAGATGTCATAGTAATAAGAGAATAAAATTAATACATATTATATTATTTATTATATAACAACAAAGTTAGTGCATGCTCCTGTAACATGATATATGCGAAAAGAAAAGTGCAAAATTCTGCTTTAAATTCATAAAAATCTGAGATCCTAAATATAAATTTCGAATATAAGTAAGTATATATTACATAAGCTACTTTCTTCTTGTAGAATAGGCCTATATCATAGACAGGTAAATTCTTTAGTTATTATACTGCAAAGCACTGTTACTGAAGTAGAACAGTTTCTAGGAGAATTCCTTGCAGTCTTTGATTTTTTATACTGTAATACGTTTTCTATATTATTCTAGCACTCGTACATTTTAAAAATTTATTATTATTACTTTTTAGGTTGTTCGGTAGAAAATTTCGTTACGACTTTTTATCAGAGACATTAAGCCACGTCGTTCGTCATAAGTAGTTTTGAATTTCGATTTTCTTTTTTTTTTATGGTTTTTAGGATCCAAATATTTTTTAGATAAATAAATATAAAAATAGATATTTTATCCACCGTTATTTATTCTTTTTTATATGAACTAAGACGTATCTTTACAAAATATATATATTTATTTTTAAATGATTTTCGTTTATATCCAGTTAGTAATATCGAACTTTATAAACATGGAAAACCTTATACAAAATGACTTTTTTCAATACTTCAATTCAATATTGGACATTCCAATATTATAATAACTATAGATCTACTAAGTATAAAAAAAATTCTAAATTGATATTTCGCTTCGAAAAGACATTTTAAGTATTAAGGTCGTTTAAAAGACATTTTAGAAAATCGAAAAAGCTATCTTTACTTTAAGTTTTTCTGCTTTTTATTCTAGTTTTTTTTAAACAATAGCCGTTTAGATAAGAACTTCTGTACAAATGACATCGATAGTGTTTGATTAGACACTTATTAAAAGTCTAGAAAATTTTGTAGGAGTTGACTAAAATTTATAATAAATTTACGAATTTGAATCTTAAGTTCAAATAGTTTTAAATACAAAATGATTTACATGAAATATATAAATTATGTTAATTATTTAGGAAAAGTTTCTAGTGTCACGCAAAATATTCATCATATATCTTTGTGTGAATAAAAATCACATAAATCTGGTTAAAATGGATATTTGATCCGATATTCACGAAAATCTGAAAGCTAGAATATGTGTATCAGCCTAAATATGATAGATAAATCTCATTTTTGATCTGCCTCTGCTTTTTTCTATTCCTGAACTACATGCCATATGGTACACTTTTCTTCATATCATCAATCCTACGGAGTGATGATGATGATGATGATGATAATAATAATAAAACATAGAATATATGTAAAATTGTATTTTAATGATTGGATTTTATCATAAAAAATATATCTAACATTAAATTTCATGTTTTATTGAATTAAAAAATAAAAATTCAAAGAGAATAATTTTGCTATCTCTCACTACAAGCGAGATAATTTGGGCATTTTATCACTTGAAAATTATCAAACAAAACTTCGAATTTTTGAAATGACCAAAACGAAGTTTTGCAATTATTTTCACGTATCGTGAGACAATAATTAATTGATAAACTTAATATTAATTTTAATTAAATTTTTCGAAATATACAATATTCAAAATTACCTATCATATCACAATATTATCGCATTAAAAAATCATATCTACATAAAATTAGATGATGCGTAAAATTTATGATAAAAATTTTATCAAAATTGAAAACAAAATAAAAAGTTATTAGAATCTTTAACAATATAATTTTAATTATCGATTAAAGGTATTTAATAGGTCTATCCAAAAATTCTTTCAGGATCATCCTTCATATTTTAAGCCAGAAAAGAATTCCAGAACTTCTTTTATGGCACCTCAAATGATAAAATGATTATTAAACTCGCCATAAATTACAACTTAACAATATTTATTAAAACTCAATCTGTTATATCCGTACGTGATTACTTGCCATATTTTCTCTTTAAGTATTTAGATTAAGATCATTATATAAGTTTTACACCAACTTTCTCTTTAATTTCATTATTTTCCCATTACAAAATAATCTTAATCTTTCCATGCTTATGAAATATTAAAACTTTAAATATTCAAATATTCTTGTGAAAACAAGATATAATTCATATTAATTAGTTACAGAAAATAATTAAAGTATACAGAAAATATAAATAAATATTTAATTAATGAGACTCATTACAGAATTTTCTAAATCGTTGCTATTTAAGAATGATACCCATTTTTTTTTTTTTTTTTTTTTTTTTTTTTTTTCTTCTTTAATAGAATTTATTAAAGTTATCATTTTGATGCGTTTATTTGCTTTTCGAAAATTTGATTTGCTCGAAAATTTAATTTTCTTGGAAAATATTGATATAAAGAAACTATAAAAAATTAATAGAACTATCAAAAATATCTTTAACTTAAATATATAGACTGTCTTTCATTGTAAGAGAAAGTTTCAATGTCCATCTTACATTTATTTTATTTGCTTTTCGAAAATTTGATTTGCTCGAAAATTTAATTTTCTTAGAAAATATTGATAGAAAGAAACTATAAAAAATTAATAGAACTATCAAAAATATCTTTAGCTTAAATATATAGACTGTCTTTCATTGTAAGAGAAAGTTTCAATGTCCATCTTACATTTTCTAGGTGATTGAAGATCGTTTTTCACTTAAGAAATATTCTAGAAGAGAAAATGGATGAAGATTTTTATGGGAAGAAGTGCTAGAAAAGGATAACGATCACATTCAAAAAGTTATAATTTTATTTTACAATATAGAAACGCCTCTTTTTATGCTATTAAATGCCAATTAATTTTCTTTTATAGCCTATATATAATACATGCTCATATTCTATATATTAAACAGAATATTTTTAGATCGGA